>QVNV01013677.1:0-14227 GCA_014825455.1 Pseudomyrmex pallidus
GTCGTTACGCGAGTGAAATAATTAATTATAGACTGTTACGTGTACAATCTCGGAAACAAATACGTCGAAATAATGCCGTGAAATATTCGAAAAAAACGCAATACCGAAGAATTACCATCGACCGCGATTCAATGGTGTTCTTGCAATGTTGTTCCCTTTGCTAACCTTTCCCGTCGGCCGTCGGACGAAGCAACGCATAGTTTATCCGATCAATTCGTTCGCTTGATCGGAATTTCGATCTACGTACGATACAAAATACATCATCGTGTTCTTAATAAGTGCGGAAGTGACTTAAGTGATTATTTTTGCGTACTGTGACTCTCGTCGTTCGCATCGCGTCGGTCGAAAGTCGAAGTGTCGCCGTTTCTACTGTTGCCTTACGCGATTGAAATAATTAATTATACACTGTTACGTGTACAATCTCGGTAACACATACGTCGAAATAATACCGTGAAATATTTGGCGAAAGTGCAACACCGAAGAATTACAATCGAGCGCGATTCAGTGGTGTTCTTGCAATGTTGTTTCCTTTTGCTAACCTTGCCGTCGGCCGTCGGACGAAGCAACGCGTAGTTTATCCGATCAATTCGTTCGTTCGATCGGAATTTCGGTTCACATTCGATATAAAATACATCATCACGTCTTTAATAAGTTCGCGGAAGTGATTTAAGTGTTTATTTGTGCATATTATGCTTGTTGTTTGTGTAGTGTCGGTCAATCGGTCGGTCAGTAAAAAAAGTTTGTTACGGCATAGTTTGATATTTATTTTGTGTTTCGGGAGTGCTTCTATTCTTCAGTAATATTCGCGTTATTATTCGCATCTTGTGAATAAAATGTTGACTAGTGAATTGAAGTGAATTATAGTGAATAGAGAAGTGATAATTTTTTACTACAAAGGTGACGTCGGAAAGGCCAAAATAGGATAGTGCAGTGTATCAAGTGAACAACATATGACAGTATGTCAAAGGTATGTGAATAGATATAAGCATTTATATATACGAGTGTTTTAAAAACCGCTGTTGCTATAAATATTAAAAAAATCATGACTAAGTGTTGAAATTATATTAATTACATCCTCAGATTATCGAAATAATTACCCGTTCGAGTAATTCATATTAGTTTTTCTGTATTTCTATCATTTTTTAATAAGAGTATAGAATTGGAGAGAGTCCAATAACGATGAGATATTTATTGAAAAAGAGAAATTCATGAAATAAATAAATGGAGCATCAAGAAAGTCTATTTAAGTCGTGTCCGCGGTGTGAAAACGGCAACTCGGGTGTATATAACCGATTTTTCTCACGTTGCATCATAACGGTGCAATAAGCACGCGAGTGAACAACAGACAGAATATTTTATTGCATTGTCTTTGCAATGAAAAAGTCCGGTGTTAACATCCGACGGATAGTTGCAAGACGCGCGTTTTTAAATAATCGGTAGAATTTGCAGAAATTAAAAATAATGTATTATATATTGTATTTTTTTGTTTTGTTTCGATATATCGTGTGTCACAGAATGTCAAAACGTAATATTAATATCATCTTTTTGATACGTATGTAAATGTGTAAGAGCAGTGTATTTTGTCAGTTGATAAGTCAATTAACGATTGTGAATTTGCGGATAATTGAAATTGCAACTCACCCTTTTGGAAGAGTGCTTGTGATAGCGGTGAGGATGCAGCATGCAAACGTAACGGTCGACTGCCATGCAGACGAGAATAACGGCGCTCTGTTGAGTCAAAGCGCCCCGGAGAAGTGCCTGGAACAGTAAAAGTTTTCGAAAGAGCAAACGAGATTCTTCGGTGTCGTTCTCTCTCGGTCTTTTCAAAATAAAATAACTTGTAACTTTCTCTCGCGGAGAAGTGCACGACTCGACGAGACAAGCTGTCGTGTCGGATAAGCGACAAGTTTTGATGAGTCGAGAGAAGCAACTTGCACTCATAACTGCATCTGTTTTAGTTTCTTATCAGATTAAAAACAAAAACACTATGAAACCGCGCTAATCGAAATGTAACGTAGTGCGTTACATGCATATTGAAATATTGTTAATTAGCAATAGATATCGATTTCGTCCTAGTTCGCTAATGATACATCTATTAATAATAATTTCGCATTTGAATTACATCGTCGATTGATTAGTTTATTCTGGAGATGCTCGTTTCTGCGTAAGCAAACCGCAACAATCAGGGTTTTACCGTGTGTTGTTTGACGAATGGCAGCTTGCGGGTTACCGCCGATTCCGCAATGCTTTGCGGAGTAATTCTGCATCGATTTTGTTGGTATTTGCGGGAGGATCATTGTTGCCCGCATTTTGGAGGGCAGACATAGAATTTCATTGTCTAATTAATCGCTACGTGGGGGAATGGGCTTAATTAACATTATAGTAATGACGTTTATGTATGCACGTTGCGCTTCACGTGAACGACAATAACAATTAACGTTGCAAACAATTTGCAGTGGAAAGAAGAAGGAATCACTTACGCGATCCTATAAAGCTGTCGCCGTGAATCTGTGTGTTGTAATTAAATGTCACGCTTGAATAAAAAAGAGCCCGTATGCATCATGACGCGATGTCTCTCACGCGTTGTTTACATTTATCTGTCTGCGAGAGTTTTAGTTTGCGATTAAACAGCGTGACGTAATTTTTGCAAATTCCCGCGTGGAAAAATATTACAAGCGAAATTAACGCACATTAATTACGACGAAATTGTTATGGAACACGACTGCACAGATTTCAGAAATTAATAACAAACGTCATTGACGAAATGTACAGATTTATGTGTCAGTTAAATACATCGAATTTTTTTTACACATCGGAATTCAAAACAATCGGGAAACAAATAAAAGGAATAAGATAAATAAGTTGGACGTTGTTACAATAATTTAATTAAAATCTATGTTATTTATTTATTTTCGCGTTAAAACGATTGATGAAAGGCAGCTTCTCGTTCATTTATATCGGAAAAGCCATTTTTATTTTCAAAATTCAAAGTGCTTGAAAGAGAGAAATATAATCACTCAGTAAAATTTATTTCTTTGTGCTTTCGAACGCGAAAGTATTGCTCCAGAATCTATACAAATGGATTGTAATGTGTATATCGATTACGGCGTGTACTGGGTCAATTTCTCGTAATTCGGTCTTCAAAATGGACTGTCGACACAAACGCTAATTCTCGTTCTCCAAACGTACATACATGCATTACGCGAAACAGGCTGTCAGACGGCGAGCGAGCAAATTGCCGGTAGAACCAACGCCAGCTCTTCCATCTAATTGAAATCACCCTCCGTAAGTGACTGCGGTAACAGAACTACATTGCGACTGCAAATTAACGCGTGCATTGTATTACTTAAGATATTTCAAATTCCCTCGCCTTTTTAAATTGAAGAGAGAGAGGGCGAGAGCAAGAGCACTTTATATATGTCTAAATATTTACGTACGTGTGGTTTTTGAAAATATCAATTAGATGAAAAATAAAGAGAAACTCTTTTCTCTTTGCAAAAATAGATATCAAGATTTTTTTACGTAAAGTTTATTTTTGAGAAACAGAACAGTCTATAGATTCATAAAATTTGCAATTTGCTCTTACAATTATCTTAATTCTGTTAATTTTAATAAATTCAAGAACACGTTGAGCAATTCGGAAGCTATTTACTGACATTATCAACCGTCGCGTTCGTCACATCGGGCCCGCTTTGAGGCGGGACAGCCGGGGATGTAACAAGATGTATACTACTATCGTGATTCTAGACACGTTCTATTCGGCGAAAGCTTTCCGAGAGAGAGAACGAGAGAGAAACCAAGGTCCGATCTTCGTGGGAAAGAGAAACGAACCGCATCCCGAGTCGCGCCGAAGGCGACGACGACGGTGCGATACGATGAATCAGTGGAGACGTCGATGTACCCATAAAGAGACAGTCGCGGTGACAAGGATAGGAGAAAGCGAGTATACGTTTAAGATGGTTGCCATGGTGACCGCTGGCGGCCGGCCAGGAAAAAGCTCTGATAATGTGACACGAGGCTCCAGGAGATCGGCCTGGCCTCGTTTCCGAGCCGTCCTCGAAACACCCTTCCGGAGACCTTAACCGAATATTTTCGTCGCAAACCAATTTACCCCCGAGCAACCTCCCCTTCTCTAATCCGTCGTTGCCGCCGCCGCAAAGAGCGCGGATGACTTTAATGGAACATCGCGCTAACTTTTATTTAGCCGCGGCCGGAATAATTGCAGCGCGTAGCGCTTTGTACCAAGTTCGATCTCTTCGTTCGTCGAGGCGAGAAATACGCTGTCGAGGACGAGAGCGCGCAACGACGTCCGCGAAAATTGCATTTGCCTCGAAACGACCTTGGACCGATTGCGCGGCGGCATTAATGCCGCGTATTCTCGAGAACGCTCGATTATACTGGCAAAGTTTGATATGGCCGAATTTTAAACTTTACACCGTCCGCGATACGACGAGCTTCGTCGACGAAAACAACAGAAACATAAAAGTAACAACCTCGGTGCAGGACGCTGATTTTTCCTCGAGACTAGTTTTCGGGCCGATGGTTTATTTCCCTTTTATGATATCGCTGCGCGTGACAAGGTAGTGAATTTGGAAGTCGTCATAGCCACACGCAGGCAACGTCGTGCCGCATCTTTCTCGCGGAAAAAAAACGCGCGATATAATTCCACTCTCGTCGCCCAATAAAACGAAACGAGTATCGGCGAAACGCGCTGCCGCGGGCGTGCACGCGGAGTTGCGGAATATTAAATTCGCAATCGCATTACTGCGGCGGCGCAAGAATTTTTCAGGTCGGTTTACGGCGCGGAAAAAGGAGGAAAACACTACTGCCGGCGTTGTAGCTCGTTCCGCGGATAAGTAATGACATTATGCAGCTAAATACAAGTAGCGGGCGTCAGGGCATTTCCCAATAGATGCCTCGAGGCTCGTTTTATGCGAGCTATAATTGCCAGAGCAAACTCGCCACAGAATTCCATCGCTCATTCCCGAGATAAACAGAAAAGTTTGAATATAGAGGAAAAAAGTAGATTTTTTGTTCTCTCTCTCTCTCTCTCTCTCTCTCTCTTTTTCTTGTCGTTAAAAAAATACAAATTATCTCCTCATCGTAAAACTTATTTTAAGAAAATTTGCGACAAAAATTTCATTTTCAAGAAACAGTTCGGAATCTATCGAAAGAATCAAGCTCGAGAGAATCAAGTACAGTTTTGTGAGTCTTTTGTAACAAAATGTTATGCGGTGTTTAAGATGTGATAATGTTTCAAATGCATCATCGGCGAACGAGCGCGACGAAACTGTTTCCAGTGATTTCATATCCGCGTCGCTGAGCAAAACAAACGCGAAGTGCTAGTTTATCGAAGTTTACGGTTTGGCTTCGGAGCGGATATCTGAATACACAAACCGTCGATATCGTAACCGGGGAAGTTATCATGGGGGGTTAGACGCGAGAGATTTGTTGCCGCTAAGGATAGGTTCTATGAATATCGAGTGGCTGGACGATGTACTGTCCGGAAATACGCGATTCCCATGTTGTGCTCTTTCCCGACGCGACGCAGACGTCTACTCGCTCTTTCTCTTTTCCTTTCTCTGTGACCGACCCGTTCTCAATTATGTCTTTCTGCACGGGCACACATTTCACATGCGCATACAAAATCAAGGATTGAATCTGCATATTTCAAAATCTAAATGGTACATCTCAAGTAAAGCGACTGTTCTAAAGCAATTCGATTGTAAAAAAAAAAAAAACGCACTGCGTTAATCTATAAACTTTCTACATCTGCTATTTATTACTCTTATAGTAGTTACTTACATTAATTTACATTTCTTCAGTAATTATTTTTATAAACTTTGATTATTTTTTCTCTTCAAAGTATTTACTTATTAATTTTTTCATATTTTTATTTTACTTACCAAATGAAAAATTTATTCAATGACAAGAATATCGTGCAAGTGTAGTTGAAAAAGCAATTTCGTTCTCTTTCGTGATTTTCTTTTTCAAATGGAATAGCGCGACGCAAAAAAAAACACATCTTTATATCCTCTTTTATGTTTTCTGTTAAGCATTCGCAATAGTGCAAACGTGTGCAAACATGTGCAAACATGTTGCGGACGCGATCGCCGATATAAATTCGCCGTTTCATTTAATAACTCCGCTCGTTATAGCCGCGAGTAGTACGAATCCTCTTTCAACAGCCGCGTCGCTTTAAAATTGAACGCAGTGTGTCACCGCGCGTCGCGGAATATTGAACGCTATTTAACCGACGCCGGTTCGGACGCCGTTGCAACGGCTACGAGTAATAGATAAGCTATTAACTGTTTTACGAGCCCGATGGAATATTGCACAGCTGCGACAATTCGACGAAAAACATGGAGCGCCGAAGCGAGTGTCGTGTATCGTCTTTGTACTCGATCGTGAAAAGTTTTATGCGATTGTTTCAAAACTTTAGTTGTTTGCACGTTCCATTTTCGCCGCTTTTGGCGTGACGCCCAGCGGCGCTAATAGACTTCCTTACTCTTCGCGCGAACGAGGTTACTCGTGTCTCCGTTGGCGGGTCTCGGTATTGCTACTTGCGATCGTTCGTCAAAAGGTGTTAATAAATTGATGAGATCACGCGCGACTACATTCATCGGGCTACGTTCTCATGCATTTGCGATGATACACCTCTTTCCGCGAAAGACGTGAAGAACTTTTACGAGTGATCTCAAGAGACTGTCTAAGGAGCATATATATATATTAAATATGAAAGAAAGCGCGAACGTGTTCGCGATAAGCGTAGCGCGATGTATGTGAGAAAAGTCGTGCGCATCGTGCGCGCGAAACGCGCGCGGCATGAAACAAAATTCCGCCGCTTGAACTATAAAGAGAGAGATATGTTAACTCTTTGTATCTACTTTCACGCAAGAGATGTGTTTAAGGAAGGCGAGTATAAAACGTAAACACACGTGTTTGTTGGTGGAAATATTATCGTTCCGAGTTTATGAAATTTTTGTTGCACATGTTGAGAGATCTCACGACTTTGGATCTCGATGTGTGACTATACTTGTAGAATTTTATAGCATTGTCTGCAATAAGATATCAAGATCCATCCTAGGATCTTCTCTCAGCTATGCTACACATGTTTCCTTCGTGTGTATGCATACGCGATCTTTAGAAACGTCTCTCTCTTATCGAATCGAATATTTCAGCTGGGCATAAGGAAATATTTTACGAGAGAGAGAGAGAGGAAAATGTTTTATATATTTATAAAAATAAAAGAATTTTATAATCTTAAAATTTTTTATAATTTTATTAAATTTTGTTATACTTTTCACATTAAATTTTTGTTGCTTATATTTGTTTGGTCGTTATTTTAAAATATTCGATGTGCAGAGTTACATATAAATGCCACATACTATTAATTTTACTTTTCTGATTACACGTTCTCTATCCGTTTCGTCCCGCATTTCCGCTTATTAATTTTCGTCCACCTGTCTTCTCTCTCGGGCTCTCTCGATCTTGTATAATTGCATCACATTTCCACCGAATTTGCGACCTATTTTCAGCTACGCGGAAAAGCCTGCTCTCTTTCTCCCTTTTCATGCGTTTATTAATTCTCTCTGCTCAGTTTTTACCTTCTTTCTGCGTGTCATCTTTTATTCTTTTTTCGCCGCTTACGGCCCTATTGCTCACACACACACCAGTCTTTGTCTAGCGCTCTCTCTAGTTAAAGATAATGTCTCGAGAAAAAAGTGTTTAAAAACTGGCACTTCATTCACAACTCGTAAATGAACTTTCTTTTTTTTTTACGTCTTAAAATATTATATACATACATTCTTTGCAACATAAAAACTTTTGCTTTTATAAATGTTGATTGAAGAGTCTTTCTCAGGTATATTCTTCTCCGTTTCACTCCATTTTTCAACAAAAATGTCGCAATTTACAATTTATTGCCAAAAAGAATTTTTCTCTTAGAAGAAGACAAACATTTTGAAGTAGAAACGTTATTTACCGTGTATTCTGTTTCACTTCTTTCTCAAAGTCGATTTCTTATCCCATTTTTCGCATAAGAATTGACAACTATGTTTTCTTCACGTTGATTTCGCATGCGGTTTGCGTAGATAAGACGCGTTCGATAAAAGCGACGGTACTAGGATTTTCATGGCAACGATTTTGATGCAACGCGTTATATGCATGTTTCCCAGATGCTGCGAAGTTCGAAACATCGAAAGGCATCGCGGATATCAGAAAGGTATTTCGAGATATTACGTAACATATGTATATTTCTGTCGTGTACGAAATCTTATCGGAAAGACGAGTGATTTGTCGTTATTAGATGCGGCAGTAATTTACGGTATTCAGATAAACGTCGTCTTCTACTTACACATATATATGTAACGATGATATATTTTACTGTTTCGACCGACGAAAGGCTAGTCGTTGTTCAATACAAATCCGCATGAATTGTTCACATTATATCGATTACACCGCTAATAAGCGTATATAAATTAAATGAATATTTGTTTGATCTTCATTATATGCGCAATACGCATTAATTAATTCAGTTTCGAGAAACTATTAACGTAAAACGGGGATTACAATAGGAAAGGATTATAATAGACGGATAAGCCGCAGTATTTCTGCTTAATGAGGAAACCTCTATTATACGTTTCTCGTTATAAGCCTTTGTTGTTCTTTACATTACTCGCTCGTCGAAGAGAAAGAGAGAGAAACTTACTTACTTCATTATCTCAACATTTCTGCGCGCGCAAACGCACGCAGAAATATCGTGAATGGATTTACGAGCTAATTAAATGATCATTATAATACAATATAACACGTCATTTTCGTCTATTGTTTTTTCTTTTTTTTCAAAATAGAAACTAAAGTTTTCAACGCGGTGTGTTGGTTCTGAACCGCGCAGTTCAGAAACTCGTTATACCGCACGTAAGTCAAGCTTAATTTGCGCATAATCTGTGTTTACTAATTCCACGCTTGGGCATTACGGCAATTTCCCGCATTTCGGCTGAGATAAGCAAATACTGCACGAGAGAAATTCGGGATCCTGCGAAATGGCGCACTTCGGGAGTTTAGCACGTGCGAAATGAAGAAATATACGGTCACAAATCACGCCGTTACCTCAGAAGATGGCGTAAAGGACGACGAGCATGAGGCGGGGATGGGTGGAGGAAAGGGACAACGCGTAAAGATTATCGTCAGGAACTCCGATAACGTCGCAGCCACCGACTGGCGGAGGAAATAGCGGAAGAAGTGCCGGCTGCCGGAAGCGCAGCCGCGAGTTTCAAACGATAATAATTTCCTGCTAGGCATCGCGAACGCCATTTCGAGATTTCCCATAAATTCCTCTCTAGTAGGAAAAAGAGAAAAAAAAACAAGAAGCTAAGAAGTTATTGAACGGATGCTTAATGCACGATGTTATAACAGATATCTTCGATATTATTCGAGTGAATATTTTATTAAGTTAAATATAAAAAAATGCAGCGTTAAGAGACGCTCAAGTTCATATCTTTCTCATCGACTTCGCATTTTTTTGACATCTATTATCAATAACATTTTTCGTTTAAGTAATTTATTGTTTCGACATCTGCGTTAAGTCTCACAGCGTTAACTTTGAAGTCGAGTTTTTGTTTGTCATTTTTTAATTGTTGCTTTAAAGATGAAGCAACGAATAAAAGTTGCTTCACTTTGCACTTGTACGTACTTCTCGGAGTTTAAAGTAGAACTGAATAAAATAGGTGAAGCAATGTTCAAGTGTAGCATTAAAATTACCTGAATTTGACAGACAACTTCGCCATACGGCCAGCATCCGTAAACAGCTGGTAAGAAACCGAAAGGCGTCACCAGAAGGCCAATCGCCAGGTCGTTACTCGCTAAACTCGTCAGCAGATATCTGGGCTGGAAGAAAATCGAGGATAACCTGTTGATCGTCCTGGTCAGTGTCAATGGATGTCGCAGCTGAATGTTAAACTGCTGTATAATGTCGACTCGGTTTCTTCGTAAAGATCGTCGCGAAAGAAAACCGATCGATTGAGTTCTATCAGGAACTCACCACGTCGTGTTTTCTGTTGCATTAATTTCACTTTTACTTACGATATTAAGTGAATTTTATTGATTTGTCCAACACACACGCAATCGAGATCGACATGCAACGAAAAACGGTTTGATTTACCGAAAAAAACGCGAGGATCGGAGATTTATTTCTAGTTCGGTTCTCGCGCAATAATATTTTTTATTTTTGCCAGCAAGATTCTGAAAATTTCTCTCGAGATGATCCTTGCTCTCGCGAGAATGTAACTTTTTTTTTTACATGTGCGTAAAGATCCCGGCGCGAAGCGTCGCGAAAAAGGAAAAAGTGCGCGGGAAATTCCGAGGAAAGTCGCGCGGCGCGAAGTTCTGGACTTCGTTAGCGACTGCATCTTTTCCGCGCGGTGCGGAAGATCGCATAATTCCCGATAACGAATTCGCAGGGATAAATACTCGTCGGGATAAGCATTCCTACGAGAAACGTTCGGGGTTAATGTACGCGCCGCAGCGTCGTCACGGGATAAGCGCACTTTGCGCGAATACAGTACGGCTGTGAGAGTAACGAGTCAGCGGTACACTCAACTCGGCGGACAAATTTACATATTCATGAAACGCGGGTAGAATCGATGAAAGTTTAAGGAAGAACGTATCACACGCCGCGCTTTAATAAAACGCACGGCTCAATTTTTTTTTTTACGAGTCACACGGCGACTCGTTGCGTTTTATTTCGCGAAGAAACCGCTCGCCGGAAGTTGTAATTAACCGGAATAAAATGAAAGACGTAACGTTCGCGAACGTAATTTTGAAACTTTTTGCGCGGGCATCGTCATTAGTTTCCGCGCGCTAATTTAGAATTCAGAAGCACGACTGCCCCGAATTCCGCGCGCGGCTAACCGCTTTAGAACAATTTACATAGAAAGAAGGGGGAGAGAAGAGACATCTTTCATTGCGTACTGAGTGAGTTACGACAACAACTGAGACACTCCGTGTGTGCGGTCACATACCTGACATTTTACTCACTGTAATCCTCCTCTCCCCTTCCTCTCTCCTACAAGACAAAATAAAAACAAATATTAATCTTATCATCTCTCGCTGTGTTTTCTTCGCGAGAGAAACCGTACCTTGGTTTTTGTTTGATTTTTTTTTGTTTTTTTTTTTTGCACGGACGAAGAGAACTTTGTTACGTTGTTGCCTGTGACATAATTTTCCTCGCTGAGACTCGAGAAAAATGGTTTTCTTCGTGTGTAATTTTTTTGACATTTACTAATTTTTATTTCGTACACACGGAAGAGTATAAGAAAGAACTCAACGTGATAATCTCGCGGAACATCGCCTCGACCAATTTCTTAGGAGTTTACTCACCTGAGCGTGTATGTACTTGCTGTACCGTCTGCTGTTGATAACGCATATCACAAGAAGATTGGCGGCCAAGATACCGACACTGAGCAGCAGGATCAAGGTGGCTCGTATCAGTTCGCCGGGACCCGGACCTGTCCAAGCGGCCTCGGACGTGCCGCCTCGCCAGCAACTGCTGTTGCTCAGCGACGGTGCCAGCAGGATCGTTTGTTTGTTCTCCATTGTCATCGGTCGGCCAGCTGCTGTCCCACGTGACTACGGTGCTGAATCTGCGAGCGGACACCGTGTCTCGCGCGAGACGCTTCGCAAGTTCCTAAATGACCTTTGTCGAACACAATCTTGCATTACAAATCTTATTTCTCTTATGTTTTTACGCGATGTACCATCTGTTTATATTATTTTATACAAACTGTTTCGCATCTTGTGACAATCAAGTGCGGTATCAACAAAACGTCTGTGTTACACAATAACACGATTATTTCTGTGAAATTGTTGTTAGTTTTTATTCTCTTTATATATCGATCGTAAAACAGAGAGTGGGGATCATTAGTTTTAGAGCATATAGTTTTCCCCTCTCAACAGAGAAGCTAACGACTTGAGTTTGAAAACGGGGAAATACTTGACGATTAAATATTGCGACGAACCTCTCATCCCTGTCGACGACGAGTTTTCAAGGGCCCGCTTCGCTGATGACCGAGCAGCTTTTTTAAACACTGCTTCTTCATCGCCGAGAGCATGGGGAATCCGCACGAGCACGTTTGAGCGCGTCGTCTGAAGCGACGCACTCGAAGAGTCAACCGTGACTCACGAATCGTCGACGCGCATCTGCAAAAACGACGCGCACCTTCGATCTCTGACGATGCGTTCTCGACTCCCGCTTCATCGCAGTCCGCATGCAGCCGTGTCTACACGGTCGAGTTGACGAGCACTAGGGGGGAAGAGAAAACATAGAGTAAAAATAATGTACGAAAAATTCAGTTTCCTGAATTTGCGTTCGACTAAGCGAAATTACGAAGTCCAACTGCGAGTAAAAAGTTTGACTTGGCGCGGCGTTTGCAAGCTGTCGTGCTTGTCTTGCAGTCTACTCCTCCACGCAAAATTTATGATAAGACAAGGTGAAACTTGGTCGTTATTTTATGCATACAAGCTGATAAATTTCTCGCCCAAGTAAATCTCAAGAGAAGAAAGTTTACCGGGAAGGGAAAGGGAAAGGGTGGTATTAAAATCAATGCTCCCGCGTATTAACGTAGTTATACTCGGCGAATTAAGACGTAAAAAGTGTAAAAAAAAAAATAAAAAAAAGAAATTACTTAAGAAAAATTATTGCGTGTGAATGCGTTGAACGAAATGGAGCGAAACATATCTTGCGTTGCGTTTGCACTTGAAAATGCAATAAAATTTCAGAGTTGGACAATGACATTCAATGAGTGGCCATCGAATCGACGAGAGTGACGATCCGATTTCGCGACGCGCGTTACCTGTATCCTATCACAGATATATCGCGTATAGCGCGCACTCGTATGGTTTACGAGTTTCGTGAAGTTTTATTTGCTCTTCCCGCAATATTTTCAACAATCAAGCGTGCTGGCGCATCCTGCCGCGATTCCGGGGAATTTTATTTGTACCGCGTAAACGAACGGAGCCGCTGGTCCGCGAAGCCGACGTTGATCGATTGCGCCGCCGCCGCCGCCGCCGCCGTCGTCCATTCCGTTTCGCGGGGTTGAGTCGATGATGCGTTACACTACACCGGAGCCGAATAGATCCTGGCGAATTCATATACGGATTACGCACGCTCTTCCGTAATAAGCCCTTTCGCTCCGCGAATAATTAATTATGAACCTTCCACTTCGTCGGGCGCGTTCCCGCGTTTATGATACACGACATTCGTCGTCGTAATTAAAATTCCAAAGAATTTGTTTGCGTATATGCGTGTCGGAACGACAAAAATAAAAAAAAAAAAATTAATTGAATCCCGACGATCAAACGTTTAGGAAACGTTTTCTCTGCGACTTTCGTCCGAAAGCGAAAGCTCTCACGCCAATTTAATACCGCCTGTCTGATTTCCAGATGATAATCAATGCAATGACCTCCCTTGCGCAAGCAGTTACATATTGCGAATTAATGCGACGTCAAGCCGCTTAACGAAAATAAACTAAAATGCAAAAATTCATTACGAAATCACGGCTCGATTTTCTAGCAATCGTTATCGCTAATACGTTAACACACGCGGTTGATTTTACATCTCGTTAATTGAGAGATTTGACTGCAACACTTCGATCGAAACGTATTAATTTACACATGTTATAAATCGTTAAATTGACGAATTAAGATATTAAATGACATCAATTGTTGGAATTGCAACAAATTCACTTCGTTTCACAGAGGTGGTAAAAGTTACAAATGTTTCAAGAAAATCCGTTATTCTCTCTAGCCGTAATCGTATAATTTCCGTGTAGCCAAATTTGTTAAGCACGTACATTTTCTCAGTTTGTGATTCCAGCCGCATAACTTGCGGCACGGTTTCTGCCCCGAAACAAAGCCTCCGTAGTTAGGCAGGAGGAACGACGGTAGTTCATGTATGCGGAGATAATTTCCATTAAACCACGCGCTTTGTGTTGGACATCAGAGAACACGAGATTATATACGTGCATTCAAAAATACGTAAAAGTGTAAAACTTCGTACAGAGAATGTGTGTGCTCTCACGTGTATGCGCGTGGGTGTAATATTGCCTGCGTAATATCGCTCGGAGATAGTTTTAGAAAAAATAAATTGTTTACGAAAAATAAAAATTCTCGCGAGTGTAAAAATATTATTACAGTTTTAAATACTACTTATATACCACTCTCTCTCTCT
>QVNV01013679.1:0-10669 GCA_014825455.1 Pseudomyrmex pallidus
AGTTACATGGATAGACCGAACGTCTATGTGTGTGTCAGTAGAGGGGGAAAAAGGGTAGCGTGCGCGGGCTCGAATTCCCATCACTGGGCAGCGATCCCGAAAGGAGTCTGCCGCGCAGAGCGCTGCTAAGCCCGGGCCAAGGTCCTCAAAGTCCAAATAAGAGCTGAAGGGCTTTGGACTCGGGCGGGTGTAGGGACAAAGTGCAAGCCAGGCCTGTACTCCTTACGCGATCCGGCTACCTTGGAAGGCTGATAGAACGAAGAGGGTGCGACCTTTAATTATCTGTTCTGGCCGCGGCCAGAAGAGCGGGACTTGGCGGAAAGAATAGGGGCTCTCCCTGTCATTTCACAAGTCTCAGAGAAGAGTGGTGAAAGGGAGCTGTGGCTCTTCTCACCACATATTAGGGTAACTGCGGCTTCGGCCGGCATTTAAGAGTCAATTATAGTTGGGCGGAAGATAAAGAAAACCACTGGAAAATCATAACTTTCAAGTTTACCAGAAGTTCCCCTTGCTTGACTCCAGAAGGCCACCAAAGGGTTTTAGTGAGTGCGAGTCCCACACTCCCTTTCTCTCTCTCTCTCCCTAGGAATAAAGAGTGCATAAGGCATTTCCTCTGATAAAAAAAGATTAGGTTAGTGTTAGATATCAATATATTTCTAAAATTACGCGCATACCCTCTGTTTAAGTTCTGATGTAGCCATAAGCGCGCTCGCCTTTTCCGGTGCCCCCGGCTCGAGACAATGCCGCGACATGACTGCGCACTTCTGCACCAAAGAATGGCACGGCGGCACACGTACAGACAAGCCGCATATTATTAGTTACATTAAAAAAAGTGTATCACTGCTGTGCATTCTTTCTTGCCACACCTATCCAGTCTTCCCCGGACATAATAGTTACGTTAGGTTAGGTTAGGTTCTTCCCCCAGTGGGAGCAGCGCCTTACCGTGGCAGGAGAAGCTTAGTACCCACGATGAACCGAGGGGCTAGGCCGGCGGGGACTTCGGTCTCTGGCAGGGTCTCTAAAGCCGGACAGGTCCTCGGGGAGTGGAGAAGCTAAGATCGCGCCTTGGGCAGACCGGGCTCGTTAGCCTTGTGTGGGCAGCCAGTATAGGGGAAAGATACCCCGAATAAGAAACCACCATCTTTTTATCATGGATCGTGAACAAAAGAAGACGCAGCTGTTACCGTCACAAGGAGCTCGAATCCTCAGTGAACGGCGCGGAAGGGGAAAGGGAGCTATTGTCCCAAGTGCCTCCGTGTCGTTATCACGAGATGGGCCAGCCGGAGTGTGCCCCGCAGGCACTCTGGTGGAACGAATGACTGCGAAGGCATCTGTGGCCGCTTCTCCGGAATTGTTCGGAGAGCGTTCCGCAGGTGCACGGAGTGAGTGGCCAATAGAGCCAAAACCGCTTCCAGGTTTTCGAAGAAGCGATCACCTCAGTTGGTAGTGTTGGGAGGCGCTCAAGTCCTCCGAGAAACCGGATGCTTCGCCGGCGAAAGCGGGGTGTGCGACAAAGGCTGGAGCGGCTGTGAGAAAGCTCTCAGAGCTTGCTATACAGCAGAAGCTGTTTGTCCATCTTGCGAGAGGGGGTTCTGCGTCTTAATGACGCGTATACGAGGATTCCGGCGACGGAGGAGAGCAACTGGGTCGCGGCTCAGTTCAAGCCCCTCCTAAAAAAGCTCCAGAACGCTCAGACTGCTGTATCTGAGACGTCCCGCTTGCTCTCTTTGCCGAGGCTCGCTAGGCATTCGATGTCCGCGACTACGACATCGAGGAAGTGCGACCACGAGTGGCGGTGTCCGGGGCCCTTCTTTCGGAGGTCCCCGATCCGGGCGGTGCCGAGAAAGCGGACGCCCTCGCAGCTGCGAGAGATGTTTGCGGGTCGTCCGTGAGTTGCAGGTGAGGCGCCCCGTAAAGCACGCGGCGGTCCGGGTGCGGGGCCTCCCTGCTACTCTCACAAGCAAGGAGGTAGCCCGATCTCTTGCCGAAACCAGGAGGACTGTCCCATGGACGAGGTCCGCGTTGGAGTTGTCCGCCTTACTCCGTCGAGCCTCGGCACTCTTTGGGCTTGTATGCCCATCTGTGCCGCCCAACGTGTAGTGGGGGCGGAACGTTTGTGGGTGAGATGAATCGCCGTGCTCGTAGAAGCCTTACGTTCCCGTCTCATCCAGTGTTAGGTCCTTTGGCTTTGGCCACATGGGGCACCTAGGCAAAGTGAAGCTGGCCCGTATGGGGCTTTGTTATCGGTGTGGTGACACCGGTCACCAGGCTCGGGAATGGGTGTCCGCCCCCCGCTGCCCCCTCTGTGCGGGCCAGAGCTTTGCGGCGGACCACCGTATAGGGGATCGTCGGTGTGTACCCCCTTCACGTGATGTTCGGCGGGCTGTGGTGGTGTCTCCCTCCTCCCGCCTGTGCCTACATCCTTAAGTAAGAGTAACGAGGACTCCGTTGCGGTCGTTTTACCTTCGCCCGCGGAGTTCTCGATGGAGGTAGACGAAGGGCCCCTGTCGCCTGTTTTGAGTGAGCCTGTGAATTCCCCCAAGAGGCCGTCCGCAAACGAGGGACCTGCGGTGTCCGGGGGATGCACGAAAAAAGTGCGACCTGAGGCGCCGCCGCCGCCTGAGAGCTCTCTCTCGGCAGCAGGTAATTTCCCAGAGGGTGATGGTGGAGCGGGTGATTGCGCCGCTGCCGGAGCGGCCGCTTCGCCCC
The DNA here is from genome assembly GCA_014825455.1 of Pseudomyrmex pallidus. NCBI lineage: Eukaryota > Metazoa > Arthropoda > Insecta > Hymenoptera > Formicidae > Pseudomyrmex > Pseudomyrmex pallidus. The sequence goes on from QVNV01013679.1 coordinate 2,710, forward strand.
TCTCGTCGTTAATGCGGGGTGCGGCTGTTGTCTCTCGCACGGTTTGTCCTTCTCGGACTAGTGATGAGGACGTTCCATGGCTACTGACCCTCGCACGCTGAGGGAGACCCTCCAAAATATTTCTCGTGTGGCCCTCGAGCCCGGCGTGCTGTCTCCATTGGAGACGCTGACTTTCGAGTCACCGTTCCCGAGATCGAGCCGTTAAGAGGCGACCATCAGCCCTCGCCTAACCTAACTTACAAAGAGAGCTTCCAAGCGTGGAAACACCGATTTAAATAAAATTTTGCACACATGTAGTACTCATGTAGGAGTAAAACATCCTATTCGGAGACGATGCACCTCTCAAACGTTTACAAGAAATCGCGGTTTGAAGTTTTACGCTCAGCATTAATACTGTTGTAATAAAATAATTTTCGAAGTAGCGGCGTGGCGCAGCGGACAAGGTACCGCGCTACGAGACTGAAGGTTGTGTTCGCGCCTTGCTGGTTTTTTTTTGTTTTGTTTTGTTTTTTGTTTTTTTTTTTGAATTTATACATATTTCTTGTAGTATTGCAAAAAATATTTTTAACATAAAAAATCACTTTTTAGAGTATCTTTTTAAACTTTTCATTTTTTATTAATGTATGGTTGCAAAGGCAAATTAAAAAATGCAAATAAAACAAATTTATACATATATACATATATATTTTTATAAGAACAAAATGTGTGTTATATAATAGAAAAGATATACGTATATTTATTATTACTTATTGATTAAAAATACAATTTATTTGATAGTATTGTGTTGCAGACTTTCTACATAATTTTGGGTGATAATTTAGATTACAAAAACAAATTAAAAACTGCAAATAAAATAAATTTATACACATCTAAATATATATTTTTATAAGAACAAAATGTGTTACATAATAGAAAAGGTGTACGTATATTTATATTGATTGAAAATACAATTTATTTGGTATTATTGTGTTGCAGAATTTTTACCTTTTATTGGGTAATAATTATCACCCAAATGTTACACCATTGCATTTTTAATCAATAAATATACGTATACTTTTTCTATTATGTTACACATATTCTGTTCTTATAAAAATATATATGTATATATGTATAAATTTATTCTATTAGCAATTTTTAATTTGCCTCTGCAAGCATACATTAATAAAAAATGAAAGGTTAAAAAGATACTCTAAAAATTAATTTTTTATATTAAAAATATTTTTTGTGCAATACTACTTGTGCAAGAAATATGTATAAATTAAAGAAAAAAAAAAAAATCCAAAACCAGCAAGGCGCGAACACACAACCTTCAGACTCGTAGCGCGGCACCTTGTCCGCTGCGCCACGCCGATACTTCGAAAATTATTCTATTCCAACGGTATTAATGCTGAGCGTAAAACTTCAAACCGCGATTTTTTGTAAACGTTTGAGAGGTGCATCGTCTCCGAATAGGATGTTTCACTCCTACATGAGTACTACATGTGTGCAAAATTTTATCTAAATCGGTTTTCCCACGCTTGGAAGCTCTCCATGTTAGATGTAGAAGAGACCACCTGCCTCCACCTGATTTCCACCGCCGGGAGTGTTTCCACCTATCCGACCAAGAACAGATCGGCCCGAACATCTGGGGGATCCCGTCATCGAAGCAGTGCTCCAGGGCCAGTACCGATAGCGGGATCATTCAACCCCAAAAGTGTGATAGCGAAAAAAAAGGTTAGATCAGGAATGCCATAGACATAATGACTATAGATAAAACACGATCGGCGATTAAGGTTTCTGCAAGAAAAAACACGGCGCCGGTGCCGAATGGTATCCACACAATGGTATTGACTGCCTTGATAGCGGTGATGCCGGATCGTTTGGTCCGAACGTTTAACTTGTGCTTGCAACACGATAAATTTCTTTCCTCATGGAAAACGGCTAAATTAATCTTAGTTCTAAAACCGAAAAAGCCGGCGGAACATCCCTCCTTCTACAGGCCTTTGTGTCTCTTAAATAAAGTCGGAATACTCTTTGAGCGAATAATAGCGCGGCGAGTAGAAAGAATAGTTGAGGCGAAAGGGGGGTTGTTTCCCCGGCAGTTTAATTTTAAGCGTCAAAAATCCACGTGCGGTGGTATTATGGAGCTGAAGCAATTTGCGGCCGGTTATACTAAGCGCCGGATAGTTTGTGCGGCACTGAGCTTGGACATTCGCAATGCATTTAATTCTCTCCCGTGGCCTGAGATAGTGGACGTCCTGAATCGAATGAGGCTACCGCAGTGCGTAATGTTTTCGCTGGAGGATTACATCAGGAATAGGAAAATCATATATTCGGGGCGTGATGTGTTACTGCAGATGCCGACTGTTGTGTGCGGGATCCTGCAGGGATCGGTACTAGGTCCCCTCCTGTGGGATCTCGCATACGACGACGTACTTAGGCTGTGCCTACCGGGAAACAGCCAAAGTCCCAAGACAGTGTTTTGATATGCGAATGATACGTTGGTGGCCGCGGGAAGGTTGGATGCAGCGGCTGCCGTGGAAAAGCTCAATGAGGCGGCGAACATTATCTGTCAGAGCGTGTTGTTTCTTGGCTTGTCAATTGAGGTCGAGAAAACAGAAGCTATATTATTTCGGCGTAGACGTAGCGAGGCGATACGGCCATTGGTAACGATATTGGATGCGACAGTGGCTCCAAGCGTAACGATAAAATATTTAGGCTTAATTACAGATGAGCTATAGACATTCGGTTCACACTTTGAAGCAATGGGCGACAAGGGACGCAGTGGCGGCTGCTCTGTCGCGCTTAATGCCCAATTTGGGAGGGTCTGGCAAGAGCCGCTGCAGACTTTATATCACTGTCCTCCACTCAGTATTGCTCTACGGAGCACCGTGCTGAATGGAAGAACTTAAAAGAAATAGATGGGCAGTGGCACATATAGAACACCTACAGCGTACAATGTCACTGCAAATAATACAAGCCTATCGAACGGTTTCACATGATGCTGCCATTTTACTGGCGAGAGTGCCTCCTGTCGCTCTTCTTGCAGAAGCAAAGACACAATTATATAGTGAGCTACGCGAGCACAAACGCACTGGGGAGCCGAATGATAATTTTGACAGACGGGCGAATATATATAAGACCGAATTGACGAGAGTGTGAGAGAGGTGATAGCGGGATCCACTTATAGAAAAACATTGAACGGATCGATCTACTAAAGATATAATAATGCCTATCTATCAACAGTGGCTGGTACGAAGTCACTTTCACATTCCATCTAACACAACTCTTAACAGACCACGGGTGCCTTAATGCATATTTATGGCAAATCAGACGAGTCTGTGCGCGCATTGTGGCGGGAGCTACGACACATTCAACCTTACATGGCTTGACTGTCCAGCATGAGAAAAACATAGGCATATCTTATTACGGTATCTAGAAATTGAGGGAGTTCCTGATTTGACTCTAAAAATGCAATTAGCAGTGGAAACCCCACATCACTGGAAAGTAGTGGCACGATTTGCTAGTAAAGTAATGAGAATCAAGGAGGATGCGAAAAGAGAACAACAACGCCAACCACGACAAAATAACAGGAACAACATGCAAGGTATAAACAACAATAAGGTAAGCGATGAGAAAATGTGACCATGAGTAGTTGAACTGTTAATACTTATAAGTGCTAGGTTAATTAGTCTTTGGATATTGCTAAGTATTCATACTATGGTAGTAAACTAGTATTATAAGTGCAACCACAAGCTGGAACATTGGGGGATGTTCCAGTCATTGAGTGTGGATATATTGGAGACGGTAGAGAAGGTGCAGTGGTCTCACCATTCTGCCAAATTAGGTACGCCGCGTGCATGCGCAAAGCCCTCGTAGGATGGGGCCCCGGCTTGGCATGCCTACGGCGTTAATTCGTCGGGGCCCCAACCGTTGGGGGATAGGAAACTACCGGTAAGTTTTTAGCGGGTAGTCCTATACTTAGAGAAGAGTCCCGCATAACCCTGGCCTCCTCCCAGGGGCCGGGGTATGCATCAAGCATTTTCCCCCCGTCAAAAAAAAAAAAAAAGATTAAGTTCTGTGGACATGAGGGAGGGGAAACCTGGCATAGTCCTACCCAGGGGTTCCAGGGTCTCCCCCCCCCCCGCGATGCTCGGTTAGGCGCACGGTAAGAGTTTTAGTGGGTATACTCCTCCCTAGTATACCGGGGAGGAGGAAATCCCACATAATCCTGGCTTTTCCCAGAGGGCTGGGATGTGCGTAATGCATTTCCCCCAACCCAAAAAAGTTAAGTTACGGGACTTGTCCATACCTCCGGCTTCTAAAGAGAGTCATCGTTACTTTGTTCCCTGACGGACGGAAAACTTAACCTCTCCCAGAAGCCTTCGTTTGGCCAAGTGGAGCGGTCCGACGAGTTGGGGGTCACGTAAGAAGACATAACCGGAGCCGCCCGGCGCATGGCACGGAAAAATACTATGTCTGGACCAAATGTAGTCCCTGGTCAAGTGTGTGCCTTGGTCTTCGCTTAGGACATCCTTGGAGCCCGCGTCTGACAGCTGTTCACTGGCTGTTGGCGCGCGGGCTGGTTTCCTCCCGTGCGAAAGCAAGCAAATTGATCCTTCTCAAGAAGGATGGGTGGTCAGAGAATTCACTTTCCGCGTACCGGCCGATCTGTCTTATAGATGAGGCGGGCAAGTTGCTGAAGCGCATTCTAGCTTCCCGCCTTCTCAACGACACCTGTCGCTGGTGGGCTCCGACCTGGCCAATTGTCAGTTTGGTTTCCGGGAGACATTCAATGGATGCTATCCTCCATCTTCAGTCCCTCTCAGACGCAGCGATCAGACGGAGAGATAGCTTTAGCGGTTTTCTTAGATATCTCTAACGCATTCAACTCCCTCCTCTGGGATGGTATAAGGTGAGCTCTTTGTCATCATCACGTCCCGTCCTATATGAGAAGAATTCTCGGGGATTTCTTTCGCGGCAGGAAAATTTTTTACATCGGCCAGTACCAAGTCCAGCATAAGAAGGTGATATATCGCAGCGTCTAGCAGAAGTCCGTGCTGGGTCCCCTTCTGTGGGACCTCGGTTACAATATTGTCATCCGCGTCGCTCTTCCCGAAGGCCTGGACGTTCTCTGCTACGCAGACGATACCCTCGTCCTGGCCTCTGTGATTTCCTAGAAGAACGGTTGAAGACGAAAGTGGGCATTAGCTGTGTCGTCGGTAAAATCAAACGGCTGGCCTCAAAGTGCCGTCCATAAGACGGAAGCTATAGGCTCTGCGGGCCACGCCGCCGAGGCCCAGCATTATGGTAGGTGAGGCTCGGGTCGAGGTGGACTCGTGTACGAAATATCTCGATCCACGATGGCGCTTTGAAGCGCATTGGAGCCGTTTGGCCTCTGAGGTTCGCCGAGTGGCGAATTCCTTGGCACGACCATGCCCAAATCTTGGGAGCCAGAGTGTCAAAACCCGCTGGTTTTACGTCAGCGTGGTCCATCCGGTGGCCTTTTACGGGTCGCCGGTATGGACGGATGTCGCGACAGTGGCGGCGCGGAACAGTTCGTTCCTCTTTTGTATTCCGCTCAACACACGGTGGCGCTCCGCGTCATCCGCGCATTCCAGACCGTCATACGAGGTGGCGGGCATATTGGCGGATATGCCATCTTTGTTCCTTCTCGCCCAAAAATTGTACTCGACGCTATATCGCCGCCAAGTCGCCTTGCGGCAAGAGAAACTCACCGTTGCCCGCCTTATGGCGACATTGCAAGCCTCGAAGCGCCAGGTCCGACGACAGTTGCTCCTCGAATAGGAACAGCTCCTGGGCGCACCGCGTGCTCAGGAGGTCGTCCACGCCGTCCGGCCAATATTCTTCCAATGGCTGAACGGTTGCTGGAGCCACCTCACCTATAGGACGACTCAGGTGCTCACATGGCCGTTTCGGAAAGAAGCCAACGGCACAATGCTGATGACGTGAGGCGGCCAGCGACTCGGCGCAGCACACCCTAGAAGTCTGTCCGGAGTGGATGGAAGAGCGGTCGAGAGCTGGTCGTCCGTATTGGACCGGACCTCTCTCTCTCTCTTGGGGCCGTAATGCGCGCCCCAGCGGGAGTACAAGATGTGAAAGTGGGCGAGCGGTAGCCCCGAGGTGGAGACGTTCACTCCCGGAAGCGGTACTACTGCAGAGACCGTGACGGGTCAGAGTGGAGGCCCTAACCCGTCCTGCACGCGGTTATGAGAAGGGGCGACGTGGCGGCGTGTGTCCCGCTGTGTCGTCAAAATTTGACTATAACTGCAGAAAGATTTAATATTCTCCTCTCCGAGAAATCAGAGCTCGAGGGAGAGTCCAGACAGAGTCCTAACCACGGGTTCCGGGTCCTTTCCTCTAACGAGCTGAGCAGACACACCATGGTAGGTGCTACCGCTGTGGTGATCCCGGCTACCGTGCAGAGCGAAAGAGCCGAGGCGCCCGCTTTGCGCGGATCTCGGCCGCCTAGCCGGGCAACGCCGAAGGGGGGGAAGGACTTGTTCGGTTTTTCCGGTTCCTGGCAAGAAATCGGTTTTCGGGAGGGTGGGGACCGCTCTCCCTTCCGCGATCGCGAAGATGTTCCGGACTCTCTCCGCGAGTCAGCCGGCTTTGATTGCTGTCCAGACTCTCTCCGGGGGAAGGTTCCTCGATTTTTTTTTGGTGCCGATCGCGATATCGGAGGTACAGCCTGCCGCTGCGCAGGTATCGGGATCCATCGCGCCCAGTTCTTCGGTGCTTGACGCGCCGAGGAAAACGGTGACAACGGAGAAGAAAAAGAAGGCAGATTCGGGAACTAAATCCCAGTGGGTGAAGAATGCCTTTGCTGCTCTGCTAGGAAGTCTCCCGGAGTCTAAGAAGTACCGGCCGGTCCCCTGTTCTTGGAGAACTGTTAGTTCTTCGAGACGGGAAGATCCCTGTTATCAGGAAAGAGGAGTTTGCATGTCCAGTTTTCAGGCCGGACATTGCGACACTGTTTGCGGTGGAGGCCTTCGGGAGTTTGGCGCCGGGGGTGTGAGCGGGCACTCAAACCTCTCATTGCACGTAGCCCTACTGGTAGCGGAAGGAGGCTGTGGCTTTCCTTCTGCCACAGAGAAGCTGAAGCTTCAAATTATAGGCGTTAGCCTATCACGGGCTTCGAGACGATAGAAGAAATCCCGTGAAAAAATAGCTTTCAGGCTTTCCAAAGGTCCCTCTCTCAGCTTTGATAGTTACCATCGAGGAGTTGTAGTAAGTGCAAATCCCACTCTCCTCCGCTCTCCCTTCCTCCCAGAGGCCAAGAAATGCATAAAGCATTTTCTCGTAAAAAAAAAAGGTTTGATTAAGGTATATTTTTTGGCTAATTTTAAATTTTTTGAAGAAAGAAACAATTTAAATATTACCGGGTAACATGTGGAGAGAATAACGCACATAAGAAAAACGGCGTACATGTGACTCAACGCATTAAAATGTTTTTTTTTAATCGTCAAATATTTAAATTGTTTATTTCTACGATAACAGTTATCGTATGCTACCGGAGTAGGGCTTCAGGCATCACTACTTGTTGCATTAAGAAATACCCATTTGCTTTCATATTGTACATAAAAGCTAAATAAAAATAATTATAGCTTAACTTTCCGCCAGCGGACGCCGGGTCTCGCGAGACCCGATAATTAGATGTATTGTATATAGGTAGATATATTTCTTTTTTGTTTACCCGAAACGCGAAACTCGAGGCAACGGCTCCCCTCCTGTTCTTACTTACATTTCCCTATCTATCCGCGGATAGGGATAGATGGGGGAATGGAAATAACATCAACCATCGCAGCAGATCTCGCGAATTCTAGAGTATTCTAAAACTACTTATTGTATGTACGGATTAGATGAAATAAGTATAGTATATATTTTGAATAAATAAACGCGTTTTCTCAAAATTTTAAAACTGTATTACTCTTGGGTCATATTTGACCCTGAGTCCGCC
>QVNV01013681.1:0-14796 GCA_014825455.1 Pseudomyrmex pallidus
TTTAATCTGAAAGACCCTGTATTAAAAGAATTATTTTAAGAATTTAATTACTAACTTGTAATCAGCTGAAAAGAGAAGAGAAAAAAGTTGACCACAAGACTTACCTGTTCCTCTGTCGATGCCGATCGACTTTCGCTTCTCGCTTTGCTCAACAGTTTGTGTGCCTTAGCTTTTAACTCTTTCGGATGTGGTGTGTTCTGACGTATAAATGGAGTCTGCGCAAAAAAAAAAAAAGAATCAAAGTGAAAAAGAGAAGATACTAAAACCTGATCTATATAGGAATCAGATAAAACCTACCTCTTTATCGGCATGAGGCGGCTCGTCAGTAAACTTCACCGAATGCGTTCTCGATGCCTCTTTCTCTTGCCAACCTTCATCATCGCTACTTGTCAGCTCGCGCATTTCACCCTGAACGTTTCTCATACCGACCATCATGTCCAGTCTGACTGAATCTAAGAAGAAGAGATCGCTAATTGTAAAGTTGCAAATATAAAAACTTTAGAATAATTAAGCTGCGTGTACAATTCGAATAAATTTCGTAGAAAATTCCAGATAAAATTTCAATAAAAAAAAAGCTAATCAATCGTAGTTACTAACCGTCAGGACGAAACACTAGCTGTGGTAAAAGAAAACACGTTAATACATTTTCCCCCGTTTCTTCGTCGGTGTCCGTCTGAAACGTTAGCATCGGTTGCGCCTGGTTTTCGCTCAACCATACCGCTTTCAAGTCCAAGTTGAGTAAGGAATATGGTAAAAATTGTAATCTGTACAACAACAATGTTTAAGATATTATGTGTTTGATTAATTAAAATAAATGTGTAAATTTCTTCTCAAATGATTTTTAAACGTTCTCTTTCTCCATAATTGAAAATCCCATGATTCGTAAAAATTACACATACCTGTTTCCAGATACATCTAGGACGTGAAGATTAGTACATTGTCCTACTTCACCCGGGAGATATTGCAACTTATTGTCTCTTAAAGACAATACACCTAATTCTTTTAGATTTCCTACAAAAGCGAAAGAAATTTATTTTAATTACTAATTTTTTTATATAATTTTTTAACATGAATTTCTTATGTTATCAGAATTCGTATAGATAAAAACTCTAAATTTAATAGAAAAAATCAGTTTTTTTTAAATAATCTTACCAATTTCTACCGGTAGAGATCTCAAGCCATTTCTATCAACATTCAAATTATTTAAATTACGAAGATTGCCTATAGACACTGGTAGGTCTAAAAGAAAATTCTCTGTAAGAATTAGCTCTTGCAAATTCTCGCACCTGAAACATATAAAATACAAGCGAGTTATTTTTTTGTTTTTAATTTTTGTTTTTCATAAAGTTTATTCGTTAATGTTTTCTAATAATTTGATTCGCAACACGAAATATCGCGCACTCACCTTCCTATGCACGGATTTAAAGTGTTAATTCTGTTTTGATCTACTTTGAGGATAGTTAACTTTTTCAGTTCGCCAATTCCGTCTGGTAACTTTTCAAGAACATTCTGCGACAAATGCAAATCCGTTAACGATTCAAGACCGCGAATTTCATCGGGAATATCCTCCAGACGATTCTCCGAAACGTCCAAGCACATTAGAGTTTTGAGTTCGCCTATTTCAGGCGGCAAGTGTTGCAACTGATTGTGATCAAGCCACAATTCCTGTAGCACTGGTAATTTTCCTATATGTGCAGGCTTTGGAGAAAAAATAAATTTTTTTTTTTGTAAAAACACACTCGGTCCCATCTCACTGATCTCTGTAATGAACATTCAAATGGAACTTACCAATTCCTCGATCTCATTGTCACCGAGATCCAATCGTTCGAGATTGTAAAGTTTAGAGATCGATTCGGGCAAGGATTTGAGCAAATTTTCTCTTAACTCCAGTGACTTTAACGCTTCCAAACTACAAAAAAAGGGAAATATAGCGAAAATTCAACTTGTATAATAACGATACATTTGAACGCTATAGATTTTCGTTTCTCATGAATACACCTCGATATTACATTGTAAATATCCGCTCGTGAAAATTTCAAATTTGCGGAAAGAAGGGCCAATACGAGCAAAGCCTGGATGTTATTGGTAAATATATTTATTAATCAATTTGTCAAACGTTTCGATCCATTTTAGGATCTTCTTCAGCGACAATCTGAATGAAAGCAAATGATAGGTCCAATTAGCGCGTGATTTATCGTGCCTAGCAGTTCACTTAGAAATAGTCGATGTAGATGGTAAGTCAATGATTAAAACTCTTGAGCCAAACACCGCTGACACTGAGTGTCATGATAAATCATGCGCTGATTGAACTCATCATTTGCTTTCATTCATATTGTCTGAAGAAAATTCTAGAGTGGATCGAAACGTTTGACAAATTAATTAATAAATATATTCACCAAGAACATCCAAGCTTGCTCGTATTGGCCCCTCTTCCCAAGTTCAGTATATATTACCACCTTCACAAATTCGGTATATTACCTTCCAAAATCAGGTGGCAAGATCGTGAGAGACAAATCATTCAGTCCGAGTATGGTTAAATTTCTCAACTGCACGAATCCTGGTGGAAGCCTAAAATGACGTGAAAATTTACAATACTTTGGATTTGTATCCAGGCTGACAACCGACAAGAATATCGCTGAACATGAATAATGCAATGCAAAGAATACGATGTAACAGATATTCTTATAAAAATAATTGAGAATAACCTTGGAATAGGATTACTACTGAAGTCCGCCACCTGTAGAGCTTGTAAATTCTTGATGTTTTCGGGAATGTCCGGGATATCTATAAGAGATAAGATAAGCATTGTTTCACCAGAATACATCAATAATTTAGACCTCTTTCTCTCTCCCTCCCTCTCTCTCTCTTTCTCGATTCCGAAATAAGATCGTCTAAAAATACGATGCAAACAATATTGCACGCGTTTGTCGATTTTAAACATTCACAGAGAAAGGAAACAGACCGACCGATCTGAAATTACATTTTTGCATGGCTGGATATTGCACACAGCTCCACGGAATATAGATATTTGTAAAAAATGCCGGAGCGACCGTTTTCTCGCGTGTGCTTTTTCAAAATTTTAATTACATTCGCTCTCTTATTGAAAAAAAGTAGGAGGCTACTCGGCTCGTTGCTCGTGTGTGTTTCGCTTCACGAAGTAGAATGCTTCTGTCCCGTACAAGCGAGAGCAAAAAAAAACCGCGACACTGACGAGAGGAAATTACACCAAAGCGTGATTCCGCTAGGAAAAAATACGCTCTGCGACAGCCTTTCCCATTCGTCGTCGACTCTCTTTTTCATTACGCGAAGACATATTAATCACTCTTGCGAAAAAGAGCGTCTTCATAAAAAAAAGTTGAAAAAAAAACAAGTACCTTCATCGCGTAGAAACATCGAACTAGAACGTATATAGCTTCGCGTAAAACTGTCATTGTTTTAATTGAACAACACAAGGTGGGAACAAACCAGGTGAAAGCACGTGAAGAGAGACGTGATAAAAAATACGAACGCATCTGCATCAAGAAAATAACGTTGTGACATTCTCTTCGTAAAACAAAAAAAAACTGATGAAAAAAAAATAAAACCCAGAGGAAGAGAAAAAGAAGAGAGATTTGATATTGAAATTGGAGGAGTTCGCCGAGTCGTACACTCTCCGCGATCAATCCGCTCAGTGAGAGAGAAAAGGTCGATTTCATAGACAAAGAATCTACGGTTGAATGGAGACGACCCGGTTATAGGCATCGGACTCCCGAGGGGGTGCATATTACGTGCCCTTTTTTTCCATACGAAAGCGCCGTCAATTTTCAGATGCCACGGCATCGCGGTTAGTCGACGGCCCCTTTTGATGCAACCGCAATAAACATTATAAATAGCACGAAACGTCCACCCTCGGCCTTTGTAATTTACCTCGAAGAGAGACGGAAGGGGGAGGAGGGGAAGAAACGACAACGACAACGACGACGACGACGGGTGCTCTATTGCGTGTTTTTACGTCGCGAATCGACGTTAAAGAGACGACGAAAGGAAAAGCTGGCTCGCGATTCGCGTTCGAGTAAGCCGGTGGATAACAAGGCGGTAATAAAATGCCGCCGATCGTCGCGAAACGATCGTCACACGTTCGCCGCTTACAATTGGAGCGTTCGGTCGTAAGTCGTAATCCCAAAGGAAGTTTAATAATTCCTCTGGTTTCGTCGTAAAGAAAAGAGCACGTTTGAATATTAAAAATTGCAACTCTCTCTCCCTTTGTACTAAACTGATTATTCTCTTTAGAGAAACGCGACATCCTTCAGCTTTTCAATATGAAATTACATCTCGTCCCGGTACGGACGAAATGACGTAATTCATAAGAAAGTTTTGAATATATACAAACGAACTCGTGTGTAATAAGAGAGACGAACGAAATGAAACGCGCACTCCAGAGAGTACGCACGCAATATAGTGTGTACGTATGTGTGTGTATATGTAGCAATTGTATACGTAATATATTTCTCCTCTTTCAATCAACCTCCTTGATCTGAAACCTGTTGCGATTGCGCAATTTGCGCTCGTCTTTGCGCATTCGAGCGGGCTTGGAATTCTGTTGTTGCTGCGTGTTACATCGCGCGTTTAGCTGCGCTGTTTTGCAACCGAGCGATTCTACCGGATGAGTCAGTGTGAACGAATGCCGCGGATATTGTTGTAAACGGAATCAAAATACGTAACATTCCGAACGCAATAATGGGCCTCGCGCATGTACCCGACAATGTTCCGCGTGACGTGAAACGACGCCGTATCGAACTATTATCGAAAGAGGGGGAGAACAAATGTGTTTGCAAACGATACGTGTGTGCTCTGATGTAGTTACAATAATTACACGTGTCTCCTGGCCTCCTCATCGATTATTTTCTCAATGCGACGCCGATAAATACGGCAGCGATAAACGTGGTTGAACAATAAAAAACCTAATGACAACGTTATCGGTCTTTTTAATTAGGCGACGTCAAACGAGTTTTTAATTGTAAATTGAATTCAATTTTATTTTTCTCTCTTGCGCGCGCGATGTTTGTCAAAGGGATAATTTTTATAAAGTAAAAAAAAAACATAAAATTTTGTTGTTCGACAGAGTTTGTTCGACATACTTGAGAATAAAAATGCGCGCACAACAGGAACACGCTCGCACCGTGCTGTCAATAAATCCCCGTTGTATTTTCTCGGTCGACCACAGAAGTAATCTAATATGAGAATCTTTCGTCAGAGTGCACCGAGAATTTAATCTAGAAAAAAGGTTGACATTTACACGAATACGAGAAGTAGGTACGCGAGACTTCGGTCTCGAGACCGACAAACAGATCAGACAGAAACCTCCTCGGACCGATCTACTTGCGCGCTCTTTGAAATATAACGCAGAAAGATCACGTCGATGAAACATTTTTTTGCGTGCGATTTCTTTAGCGGAATTAGTTTTTTTTCTTAAGCAATTTTAACACCGCGGAATAACAAACAAGAAATACATTAGTATAAAACTACGAGATAAACGTTTTTATCAATGCGTTTGCTTAAAAAAAAAAAAAAACTTTCAACTTTAGAAACATATGCGTAATTACTAACTGTATCTCCGAGTTTACAATGTACAATCACAGTTTACATGTTAATTCAGAATCTTTCTCCTGTACTTTACATACATACATACATACATACGCAAATTGACATTTCTGTCTGGCGCGACTCAAAAGGGTATTCGTCGACTCGCGCCAAGTTTTGCATCCTTTCCAAGTTGCGTCGTTTGACGATTCGATTCAATTTGGCGGATGCGACTTGTTGCAACAGGTAGGACGAAAAAAGAAAAACCGATATCGCAGACAGAAATATTTATGATAGGCGCCAGTGACAGGCGGGGCAACGTGGCCGCGGCTCGGCTACGCTCGACTCCGCTCGCCGATCCGGTGACGCGCTTATGGTGGACGACGGGAAGGCGTCGAGAGGAAACACGAAGGAAGATGCACCGTTATACGCTCGTCTCGTTAGAAAGCGCCTCGTCAACGCTCGCCGCATCGAATTTTCAGGAAACAGGACTCTCCAAGTGAACATCCTTCCATCCGTTGCGGTCTCTCCGCTCCCGAGATATCCGGCCGGATGATGATCGCGCAGTGACTCCGGATCCTTTTCAATGCTAAATAGTCCTTTTGTACGCGTGTTACCGTAACGCCGCTTCGCCTCGCGCGCGGCACAAAGCTGTCACACGCGCCTCACAGAAATATCATTATAACAAACACATAATAAGATCAATTACGGTTAATTGCTCGGATCTGTCCCGTTGTGTGTGTACGCGGTGTTCGCGCATCAAGTTATCTCGCGTGTAAATAAAACGGAATACGCGTTTGGAAAACCCGTGTACGTACTATTCTTTTTTTTTTTTTTTATCGCGCGAAACACGCGACAGAGAAATACAATAACAAACACTTCTCACCATTCCTGGAGATATCCAACTCCACGAGATTCTCGAAATTCTGGATATCGGGCGGCAAACGGTGCAGCTCATTGTCGCTCAGGCTTAGTTTCCGTAGCCTCTGAAGTCGGAAGAAGTTCTGAAACGAGCACACGAAACGCGATATATTGACGAAGGTACGCGGCAATAGTTTACTTGTACGTTATCGGCTTTCGCGAGCTCGGTCAAGAGAAAATGGAGCGGGAAGAGGCGCGGTAATATACACAAAGAAAAATGTTATTTTCGATATTTGCTGCGCGACTTCACGCGTATTACGTTTAAGGAAATTATACGCGGAAAAGGAGGAAGGGGAAGTTTTGCAAATACGCGAAATAGCAATATTAATCACCGCTCACCTTCGGTAGATCGCGAATGTGATTCGCGTCCAGCAGAAGCTCCTCGAGGCTTCTGGCGTAGCGCACGATATCATCGGGCACGTAGTACAGGGAGCAGTGACGCTTGTCAAGGGATTCCACCTGCCTGTTACACCCTTTAAAAATCGGAATGCAGCGGAACATGGTAACATACACACGCTTGGGTTCACTTGGTCAAGGATCACGTCGAAACAGCACCCAGCACGATCATCCCCGTGTACAAAGCGGACACGCGCGCGCCGTTACTCGCGCATACTTCTCCATCCGACGAGGCGAAGGTACGCGCAGCGATTTTTCACGCCCTGCTCTCTCACGGGCTTCAAACGCGTTCTCGGTCTTACGCTTCGAGATCTGACGTCATCACGTCGACGAACCACCGATCACGTTGCTCGTCGAGAACCACGCGAATAAGCCACGAACGAGCGCAACGCGTATATACGGCAAACTACGTCGTCGCTCATTGTTCCATGTTAATTCGTCACACAGCAAGCAGTGCAGCCACCATAGCCAATCGCCGTCATCGCTGTCAGTGGAAATGGACAGAATAGCAGCTAGTTTTCATGAGAAACGCGAGATGGCGGTGAAAACGCGCGAGCCATGGGATTAATCAAATGCCCGCTAAAAATAAAAGGTTGTGACTATTCAGGAAAGAGTTATGCTCTCTGTGTATTTTGTATACTTATAAAATGTTTTTAAGACAAATTTAAGAATGTACCGGAGTAATTTCGGAGAAAAAAATCGCACGACAGTCCAGTTTTCCTTCCTGGCTCGATGGGGCAAAGTATCTGGTAAAACGGATATGATTATTGAAGATGATGACAGCCGATAATTTCGGAAACTGAAGTCTGTGGTGCAGAGAACTAAAAAATAGAGCGCTCTAGTCGTGGCGCGCGTTTAAGTAGTTCAAAGTAGTTGCAGTCAAGTTTGAGACAAGTTGTTGCGTGCGTATGTATGTGCTAAAATGTTATTATTTATATTTGTTATTATTCATACTTTTGATCTCACATGTATATGTCGATATCTCTGTATTTTATATACGACTGGCATATAAACTGGTAACGTAACGACAGAAGAAAAGTCATCTCACTCAACGTAAATAAACATATGTTTACATTCTAGTTTTAATGCCAATACGTACCGATCAAAACTTAAAAGTATTCCGACAGAATCGTCATAAAAAACCGAAACAAATTAAGTACTGAATATTTAGTAGAGTTTTGACTTATAAATTACTCACTTTCAGTTATTTTGTATAATAAGAGGAAAAAAAGAAGAATATATTGACTTATACATACAATTATGTATCTTATTTGATCTATGTTTCTATTATTTTGCAATATCTAGGTAAGCACATTTAATAGACACAATTTATATAAAATATATAAAAGAATATCTAATATGTTTTATACAATCATTTTTGTTTTTATAAGAATATATACATAGTCCACATCTCTTTGAATGAAAAACAAAGAAACACAAACTTTTTCTGAAACAATACTAAAAAAAAAGAAGAATGGCAACACATATAGCTTTAATTAATAGTGAAGAGTGCAGTTCAATGTCTATAAAATGTTCATGTAGCATGTGTGAAAAAGCAATTGAAACACTAGAAATATCAAGAACATGTACATGTAATGAATGTAGAAGAACTGATGACCTTATATCTGATCAAGATATACATGCCAATATTCATAAAAGCACATGTTATCAAGGCAATGTAAGTAGTTTATTTCAGAAAAATATATGAATATTTATAATAAGATAAAAATATTGCTTTTATTGTATAGTAATAATGTAACATATAATATACTTTATAACACATTTGTTTAAGATATACAACAAATCTTGCAAAATGTCATATGTAATAGATAACAGTTGTGATAAGTCTGTTGAATCTACCTCACTCTATCAGAAAGATGTTTGCTCAACATTGAGACTTTTTACATGTGACAAATGTGACAAGTCTTTTAAATTAAAAGCTTACTTACATAAACACAAGAAAGTTCATTCAACATTGAGACCATATGCATGTAATACATGTGACAAGTATTATAAATACAAAGACAACTTAAAGAAACACAACAAAATCTATCATTCAACATTGAAATAATATGTATGTAAGAACTTATAATAAGTTTTTTAAAATAACAGATTTACAGAAGAATAAGAGTCATTTCCATCCAAAATTTGATGTATCTGACAAGTGTGAACAATATGAATTAAAATTATTCGAACCAGAAAAAGACATTATTTATAATTTAGAATATCAAAATTCAGACAAAAATGGTGATCAAGCGGTATTGCAGACCAATGATTCTATTACAAATATGAATGTGAATTATTTGACCGAAAATGTAGACAATGAAAAATTATTAAATAACTCTTATCGCACATCATCAAAGCTCAAATACAGATGAGACATATCTTCAATGTAACACAAATGCGTATGACGTAGAAAACGAATATAATCTGTCAGATGAACAACTTTTGATTGAGGTAAACAAAGTATTACAACAATTTGGCGATAATCCAGAAATTGGTTTGTTAGAGAAATTTTTATTTTCATAATATATCAATTCTTTGTTTTTTAATTTGTAATTGAATATTTATTTTATTTAATGTTGTTTTGTTTTTTCAAATCTGTAAATGAATTTGAAAGTCATCATATAGATATAATTATTATATATATTATATTGTGTGATATGTTTATACAATTGAGATGCGTTAGTTTAGTTTTGCATGCAATATAATATTTTGATATTGATATTAAAAAATTTCTGACGAACACTTTGTTATGAGTTAAAGTTTTTACATAACATTTATAATGTATGATGCTTGTTGATTTTATTAAAGATATTTTCTAAATGATTTTACTGTAAAGCAATACATATAAGACGTTGAAATAAATATGGTTAATAATATAAAGTTTATGATAATGTTTATTATAATTGACACGTATTTTTACTTTTGATATTTACTTTCGAAAAAGCGAGATGCGTTGATTGTCTATGTCACATGCGAGAGCGCATATGCACTATAAAGTATGTAAAATTAATAACGAAAATGTGCAAAATTATATTAGTTTATACTATGTGCAAATTCTTGTGAATGTTTGATATGTATTAATATTTGGATAATTTTTACATTTATTATAGCTTCGAGCTGTGTTCGAGAACTTAAGTCGACAGCCGAGGCAGAAAAGCATTTGATTGATCAATCGGAGCAAAGACTTATCCTTGATTCTGATTAGTCGATAAACCCTATTCCGCCCGACAAGTAGAGATTGATATCAGACCACAATAGTCTAATAGAATTGGTATTTCTAGGAATTTTGCAACTGCAAACTTGCAATTTTTGTGGATTTGGCTTTAAGCAGCTGGTGAGTCCGCTGACACATCACTTTTTAAAAATTGCTTCTACTTGTTTATATTTAAAGTTCCATTTCTCTCTCTTCCTATGTTAGAAATATCGTAAATAAACTTCTTTGTAATGTTAGAATTACAAAAGTTTACATATACTAAGTTCAACAGAAAAAACATTATTCTGCAATAACAGGAGTGCAACAAACTCTCTTGTTTTTTGTGTGTGTAGGTGTGAAGGAAATAGAAACAATAGAAACAGGTATTGTGATTCAGTTTTGCAAATAACAAAGCTGTATATTAAAAACGTGATAATAAATTGAGTGCTGTATATATTTCGTCATATTTCAAAGAATATTTTGAAAAAAGTAAGATATCCTTAGATATGTACAACACTAATCAGTGATTACATTTGAGTCCAATTGTAAAATAAACTCTTCTTTTATTTCATCTGTACTGAAATCGTCTATGTCGTTATTTTCTTCAAAAATATCTTGAACCGTGCCCATTATTATTTCTGGACTGAACTGAGTGACTTCTTTGTGATCCGTTTTTTGAAGTAAATCAACATTTACGTCAGATTGTAGTTTGTGGTTTTTTACATATCGCGCATCGTCATTCTTGCTATCCAACGATATTTCTTCAGAAATCTTGCTACTTTCGTTCGACTTTAAAGAAGTTTTTGAAAAAACTTTCAAAGCCGATAACTCTGGAAATGGAAATCCAAAACTCCGTAACTTTTCGTATCCCTTTTCACCGCAAATATTGTTAATTTCCACGGCCATTTCCAAAGTTTCTGTGGAATAATGACCCTTTCTGTTGTCCAGCATCAATATACCTAGTTTGCTTATCTCTTGATCCACCAACTTTTTCCTTTTCAAGAAACTCTGCATATTTAGCATCTTCCTTTTGTATTTGTGTGTGTTTTTCTCAGCTCGCTCGAGATATTTCGAAGCTTTCTCTAATTTCCAATTGAGTTCTTTCATTTTGGTGTCTTTCTGTTTGACTTGACTTTCTAGCTGTTTTTTCTTCTCAGTTTCTACATTTAGGCGTTCTCGTAATCGTTTATTTGCTTCTTCAACGTAAGTTGCCGTGAACGATAAATCCTCAAACACCTTTTTCTGCAAACTCACAGTTTTCTTGTCGCTCGTTACGGATGACGCGCTGTCCGTACCTCCATCGTACGAGGATATCATATTTCTCAGCTTCTTCAACTTCAAGTCCAGGGAGTACTTCTTATTTCGCAGATCTTTTTCTATGTCCTTGTACATGATAAGCTGAGTGGTCAGCTCTTTGATAACATCTTCCTGTATCTTCACTTTTTGTTGCAGTCTTCGATATTCGTATTTAATAGTATGATCGACCATCGGCTGTTCGAGTATACTGTTGATGTCTGGCGTTAAACACTCGCTACTCGTGTCTACATCGTTTGTCTCCTCGTCGAAGTGAGGCGACGTCGATCTCTGATCATTGCCCATCGATGCAATACGCAAAGCTTCGTAGTTGTGTTCAGCTCTCACATTTGCTTCTGTCAGTTCGTCGTCCATCATTATAACAGATGTAACGAGTGCGTTACTGTTCCCTTGATGCGCATCTGTATGTTCCTGAATGGTAATATTGTTCTTATCTTTAAATACATCTTGCATTATATCACTTACACTGTCACGGTCACCAGTTACCTTTATCGTGAACTTTGGCGTAGACGACAACTGCAGCATCATAGAATTCTCCTTCTTAGATTCCATGTATGACGAGGTATTCAGTTCCACTTCCTTCTCGTTATTTCCTTTGGCAATGCTATCTAAAATGTCGTTATTGCTCGTAGAATTCGCATCTTGGGAGGAAACAGACTGATTCAATTTTTTTGCAGGTGTTACAATTTCTACGCTCAGTTTACGTTTCGCAGCAATCTTTTCGTGTCTCGTGACATGCGAATTCTCACCATGTGGAGATTTCTCAAGATCTTCAAGTTTCTCATCTTCTTTATTATTAATAATATTGTCCGATTTATCAATTTCATTGATTGTGTTGTTACTATGAGATGTACCGTTAGAAACACGACCACATTCCTCTCCGCTTTCACTACCAAAAATGTTCGCCACATTTTCGGTGTCGTTAGTAAGCGTATCATTGATTTCAGTGTTCGACAAATATTTATTATCTACATTTTCATAAAACGACACTTTTGTCGCTAAATTTTCTTTCTGGTCATTACAAATTGTATTTTGTTCCTTGTTGTTAGGAACATTCTCGTCACGATCTCCATCACAAATTTGCTTTAGTTTCTCTTCTATTTCGTCATAACTATCATTATTTGTGATTTGCTCGCTTTTCAGATTGCTTTCTGATTTCACAGCTACATCTTGGTTATCAGCTGATTCCTTAGTATCAACTTGTTTCTCAGTATCACATTCTTCTTTGCTGTTATTTGTTTCCATCTTAATTTCATCATCTGAAATTACAATAACATCTTGAAGATTGCTTGTTGTATCCATAGACTGTCTGTTAGACTCTTGTGAATCTTCTGTCATTTTTAATGACTGATTTTCTCGAGGATACAAATACAAGTGCAATGGATCAATATCTTGCGAATCGGAGTCTTTATCTTCTAAAGTACCAGATTTAGGTGACAACTTTCCAACTTCACCTTCTGAATGTTCTTTCACAAAACCATATTCACAATCATCATCATCAATTTTTACAACTTTCTTGTGGGATCTCTTGTATTTAGTTATCTTAAAAATAGATGGAACAGCATCCTTTTTTAATCTAATTTTGCCATTTTCCGTTATTATCCATTGGTTAGGTTCAAAGTGCACGTGACAAAGAAAGGAATTGTTAGATGGTTCCCAATCAGCTCGATTTACACGCTCTTTCCAAAGTTGCCTTAATTTAGGATCACGAGGAAAACATTTCATAACATATCCTCTTTCACTACGGTTGTTGCATCCTATAGCTGAACAACCTGGCATTGTAGATTGATTCTACATGGGAAGCAATCTGCAAATTTGGAATAAAGTTAAAGCGTGCATAAAAAATCGAATTTTTATGCAAGTAATTGCATCTTACTGTACATTTGATTAAATATAATTTGTAATTTTTTCAACACAATTCCGCATAAATAATACATATATTTTGTATATATTTTCTTATGTCTTTTCGTTTTTATAACCTTGTAAAGATTGATTATACTTTTGTGTAAAAAAATCGTGATTATATTTTTGTATAATTGTGTGAATGCGGAAAAACATCTATTTAAAAACGAACCATCGCGTGTTCTCAACTTAACGTGTTTGCGTCATTTTTAGACGCGTGTGGTGTTGAAAGAATACATAAATTCACTTACCTTTTATTAACATCATCCCCGCATACAAGGAATAACCTCATTAACGGTACAGGTTTATGAAAAATGTAATTATTGTTCGTACAAAAACCTTTTTGCTTCAATCGACTTGCAAGATTAATAAATGGTTTTTCAGACCGACGCGTACATGCCGCCAAGCCTCACTCAAAGCTTGTGTATAAGGTAAAATAGTCCACTATTCCACTGTATTGTATATACTACGCGTGTGCGTCGTACGTGGCTAGGAACACAAATCCTATTAGATAGACACTCCTTTTTATCCGAAAATGCCCAGAAAGAAACTTTGACGCCGCCAAGTTTTATTTTGGAGAACTGAATTTAGCACGTGACTTAAGATGGAGACTTCGCTCTAAATTTAAATTCGAATAGTGTGTAGTGTACACTGTACATAATATTCGCTTCAAGTACAAGTCAATTTACAGATTCTACGATAGGAGCACAAAAAAACAAAAGTAAAAAAAAAAGAAAAAACAAAATATACGAGAAAAAAACATAAGTTTAGATATTAATTATAAACAAATCACATTGTTTTAATGTAACAGAGAAGTTTTAAATTATCGTGATAAGAATATTTAATATAGAGTTTGATTAAAACTTGTGTAATCATTAGACATCTTTATTTTTTTCTTATCATTTTCTTCTCGATAGTAGAAGTAAGAAAGAAAAATAATATTAATTGAAGAAAAAAAAAAGTGTGGATTCAGAAAAATTAAAATTCTAAGCACGAAACGTTTTTTTTTTTTACGCGAAATAAATGAACGTACAAGAGACAAAAATAACTTGAAAAGATAGATAAGTAGCAGGCGTAAAGAGTTACGTATGTACACCTAAGGTAGCAAAGTAAAATCACGTTATTCGTGACTTAAAATAAAAACAACTAAACATTATTTGAAATGCGTGTTTTAAATGCGCAATTTAGTTACTATATTTGAACATAATATTCCATCAAAAGAAGATATAAAATCAAAATACTTAAAATATTTTCTAAAAGTACTCTAATGTTTTTATACTTTTGTGCAAATTAAAACTTGAAGTTTCTTACACGTTGAACTGAAAATTACGTATTTAGCATAAAACAGTTCTCACGTTATTACGAACAAAAAAATATTCCATCACGGAAGTAATTATAAACGTATTCATTCCTCTCTCTCTCTCTCTCTCTTTCTCGGAGAGATTTATTCTTAGATAATAATACATATTAAATAAGATACCTGAATCGCTTTGTTATAGAAGAGA
>QVNV01013683.1:0-15099 GCA_014825455.1 Pseudomyrmex pallidus
ATCGACCCACGTGCTGCTCCACCGATGCCAAACCGAATATCTATTAATTTATTAACACACGTAGCGCGGCGCACACACACATAATTTTGTTTTCAAATTTCGAAGCGATATAAATTAATTTTTGTTATTGGATATATATATATATATATATATCACATTTAATCCTCCCGAAAGTATATTTTTATAAATATCGACGAGAGATTATTAATTTGCGCATGCTCTAAGTAATTTCATTATTCATTCTATCGAACGCAATTACAACAATTGATTATTCCGTCGTCGCTGAAGTACTAAAGATCAATACTTGTACACAAACTAAAAAAAAAAAATTCTAAGATTCGTTAAAAGTTGAGAATTGCTCGAGGACTAAACTCGAAAGCTTGTAAATATAAAAATTGTAAGTTAACAATCAGATAGTGTGTCTTCTTCAATAATGCAGGTCGGTGTCGACGGACGCAAAGTTTTTGCGCGTTCGAAAATAAAACGCGGAACTGCAAAATTATTGCTAAACGAGGCAATTAAAAAACCAAGACCCATCAATTAAAAACGTGTACAAAACTTTTCGCGCACACAAGCAAAAGTTGAATTTTCAATTCGAGCGGTAAACGGATTTTGAGCGCGATTCGAATATTTTGAATAAAAACAGAAGCATCTTGGTGTATCGCTGCACGAGAGAGAGCTCCGGCTAAAAGGAATTTGATTATGCTCGATGGTTTACACACGGTGCTTCTGGATCGATGCAGCCTCGTGGGTTCCTTCCTCCCCTTCTCCACTCCTCCCCCCCTCTCTAAGCTCCTTCTCTCGCTCGCTCTCCCGTCGCAACTCCGTCGCTTTCTATACACTAAACCTCTCTTTCGCACCATTTGCCCTTTTACCTTTTTCGTCCGCTGAATATTATATACAGCTGCAAAGTATTGCCGTGTAGTATGCAAATATTGCATACGCGCGAGCGCGCAAAAATATTTAACCGCGCGTATATATATTCTTTGTTTTAATTTAAATTTATACGACACACCGTACCGACACATCTTCTCCGAGACATGCGCGGATAACGCGATAACATCGCTTTCCGGTGCCTGGTGATCCAATAAGCGTTAAATAACAAATACGATTTGCCGGCGCGTCAAGAAAGTGGCAGAACCGAAAGGAAAATTGCTCCTTATTCTTTGCGGATGTATATTTCAAAATATACCCGCAAAGAATTGTGCGTGCGTGTGTGTGTGTGTGTGTGTGGACATGCACAAACCGCGTTTTCTCTACATATTGTGTAATCATAGTATTAACAAAGTAACTAGAGATATATTTCATTAAATCGGTAGTAACGCGGACGGACGATTAAACATAATTGATTGCAGTCCTTTGCCGTGCCCTTAATCCAACACCGGGCTTCATCGATTAATTCGTGTACACGTGTCGCACAAAGGCCGCTTTATAGTATGTCAGCAGATTATTAAAATCACACACAGACGTGCGCCAGCAAATTCGCGGAACAGGATAGGATCGCGCGTTGTCGAAATTAATTAAATTAATATATTCATCGGAATATCATGCGAATATCTCGTAATAATATTCCTGATATATGACGCGCGCGCGTTTCGACGTACAAAGGATTGAAATCGGAATGAAACGAAATCCATTACTTTTGTGTGTTCGGGTTTTTAACTCGTGTGTCGCGGAATACAATTGAACGCGTTGTATTGTGTAAATTATTAATAAACTGTCGAAGTCTCTCGCGTATATATATATATTTCGTGAACATTTTGTTCGGTATATTTTCAACTGCCGGATATACGGAATGTGTGCAACGGTGTGACGGTCGTTTTACCGTGAAAGTCTTGCTGGGAACTATCGTACAATAGCAGAAGGGTCGGTCGAAGCGGTTGCTTCTTTAATTCAATAACCCCGCGAAACTGATACGAAACGTCCACACTGGATATTGCAGCAGAGCGAGTTCACGGCAATCGATACTATACTCGCGCAGCTTTTTGTAGATTAAACCCGACAACGAATTTTTGCTCTCTTTATAATAAATTTCCCGCCCACCAATACTTTAATAATATATTCCTAAAAATAGAGTTTTTTTTTTATACGTAAAATTTCACAAAGGTTTGCAAAAGCGCGAATAAATCTGAATTTATCTTGCGCAGATAGGGCTTTAATTTTTAATTAAATATAAAAAAAGTCTTGTAAAAAAAAATCTTTAATTAGTATAAAATTCTTTAATAAGTACAAAAAATTTTTATGAAGAAATTACGTATGCGCAGAGTTATCAAGTTTTAATCACTCGCGTCGCTACGTGAAGAGATATTTATTTTTTCTGATTATATGTAAAACTTGTTATTAATACGAATAAATACAAATTTAATGCGGGATTTCATTCGTTTGGAAACAAATTTTGGCGAAATACCTTTTGAATTTGCGCTCGGACGAAATGTCTGACTATGTCAAATGCAAACGAGTATATTCAACCGCGCGCAGCGATTGTCGACCGTCGTCGTTCTCTCTTTCTCTCCCTCTTTCTCATTCTCTCTCTCTCTCTCTTGCCTTCTTCGTTGCCATCAGATTGTCGTAACCATGGGACTTCTGAGGACGAGTGAATTATCATACTAACGCTTTAATTATCCACATCAAAGTGTATTTTAATGCTGGAATATATTTTATCTTGGGAGAGATACATATTAATCCGGGACGCAGAGAGAAAGAATACTTTTTTAATGATAAATTTAGCATAAATGACACTTTAAATTTGCAAAAGCCAATAATAACATAGTCGTAAAATAAAACGAGGACGAGGACGATCACACGGAAGATCGTTGTTCCACTATTAAATAAGACTATACAGTAGATTAAAAAAAAAACAAAAAACAAAAAGAACATAAATAAAAATTTGCATAAATTTGCATACATATGCGTTTCAAATTTTTAATAATACACTCTCGTTTGAGCCTCTCGAGTGTAACGAAAGCAAATAATAAAACAAGACATTATTATCATCGTTATACACTCGCGAGACTGAAACGATGCGAAGACCTTGCCCGCAGCCGGATGAGAGAGATCGGCAGGCGTGTTGCGAGAACGCGCACGTATAATACTCGCCGGTGTTGCGCGCGTATGTTGGTGATGGTAGTTCGTGCAAGGTCAAGATGATTCGTGCGTCCGATTGATCATATTCTTTTATGGCCGTCATTACCGTCACGTCGTAAAAGCTTGTAGCTCATGAGTTTCAAGTACTCGAGTCTAACGCGCGCGCGCGATGTTTCTTAAACGCTGCGCCTCGCAGAGTTTTGGATTATTTCCAGATTCTCGCTTTTCGCGAGAGTCTCTCCCGCATTTGTACTTACGCGGCCTTATGTCGGATTAATGTAAACCGGTACGTATCTCATCGGGTACATGTAGTTGCGCCCGAGTGCGTTTCGCTGATCGCGGAATCCATCTCGCGCGGTAATCCCGACATTGTAAGGCCGTCTGGAACAGGTTTCGAGAGACGAGCCTGTGTTGTATATGTGTGTGTATATACGTTCCCTATTTTCTTTCTCCGCGAGAAGAGAAGAGATACCGAGAATATTTTAATAAACGATATTGTATGACGGGGGGATGCGTGATGCGAAAAGAATCGCCGAGCGGCAAGAATCGGATTCCCGCCACGTATCGCGAAGCGAGTCATTCGAGAATATAATGCTTCGCCGGGAGTATTTTCAAAGTAGAAAGAAATGTAGAAAATTAGAAAGTAGAGAAATCTACATTCTTATTACTATAAATGACAAGTTTTGTTTGAGGTGTAAAAATTTATTAACACGTATGCCGATTGCGTCAACGATGAATCATAGAAACACACGCACGCCGTACCGAGATAAACATGATATTACTTGTCATTACACGTAACGACGAGTTTAATAATATTTAGCGATTATCATTGCAAAGTGGAGATTTATGTAAATCATACAAGATGCGCGCACGTGAAAGATACCTTATCTATGACATTATCTTAGCGACGATCCGCGTCATAAATATAAAAAAAAGTTGCGCAAAGTGAAATCTTATATGTTGTTACATTGCTGCAAAATATAAAATTAAAAATTTGTCAATTTTTGTTATTAAAATTATACATACACATACGTATTAAAAACTTTATGTCTAAGTAAAAATCGTTTCTTGTCTACTAAAGCTTCAGCTTTCGATTGAGACTAGTTAGAATTTAATCAGTTCAGCTGTTGTGTCGAGATATAAAAATTTTAACTCGGTTGAACTGTCCGATTCGCGTAAGTGAGTCACGGTCGGCCTCGCTGCGCGTACACTTGGCGCAAAGGCACTACCGTGTCTCTTGATTTATGGAAGTGTACGAAAGCGTTACGAAATGTACGCGCGAAGTATCTTGTCTGTTCTAATTTCTGTGCATGAAATTATTTGTTAAACAGGCGGTATTAGAAATTACAATTTTACAAAAAAAAAAAACTCAAAGATTATATGTAGCGCGTCATAAAAGAATAACTCACAAGTTAAAAACTAACGGAGACAAAGAGAAGAGAGTAGGGGCAATTATGCGCTTATTTAAATTAAAAATCTCCCGACAATGAAACAACAATGGCCGCAACAACGCCGTTAGCGCAACTCGTTCTTTTCACTCGTGCTATTGCTCACGTGCATATTGTGAACAATACCGGAAACAGCGCAATGCCACAGAATGTTTTGTCTTGATCTTCGAGACAATTAAAAATGGTTCAACGACCATACCTACGCGCGTTCTTCACGCGGAAAAACGCGGCAAGCTGTGAACGTGTGAGAACCACTTTGTTTTCCGCCTTCGAAGTGCGTGAATCCGATCACTAATTGCGCGCGGAAGTCTCGCTAATGAATCAATGATGAGATGATACGCCTTTTGTATTTCCATCGGAAGTAGTGTTTAGATTTTTATGCTGATTTGAAAATTTTAAAAATACAAGTTTGCAAAACATTTTAAGAATATCTTATAGACTTATTTTCCAAAATAATAAATTAAAATTTATGATTGTGACTTATGCAAAATTTTATATACGATATATACGTATATAACGATAAATAAAAATATATAACGCTATGTCAAATACAGAGAAAGATGTTAGATTAGATAAATTCGTAGTTAGAATTCAAAGATATATTGTCTCATGCTGACAATGCTCAGTGACCGGCGGAAACGTTCCGCCAAGCGCCAATTAGGAAGCAGTTAATGAGCGTGAATTAATGAGGCTGATGCTCAATCGGAATATCGGAATAGCGTGGTTGTGGACACAAGACGAAGAAAGTTCTTGCGTTCGGCAATAGCAACATAACCGAACCTTTACGTTCACCATCAAGCTGAAAGCTATTCTATAAGTCGCAAACATAATAGACTACATACATAACGCAGTCATGCAACATCGGCGCGATGCTATTCCTGCGGCATGACTCGTCCCAGCGGTTCTCAACGCACGTACGCGTACAGGTCATTTTCTTTCGCGAATTTTTTATATTACTCGTAAATATAATCAAGACAATTTATATAATAATTACATATTCATCGTAATATATCATGTTTCTGTATAAATTTAGATATTGCTTAACAATTAAATTGTTTTTATTAAATATAAAATTAAATTTTGGAATTTAAATGATGTAATTTAAAATTTACAAACTTGTTTATATAATTTTTAATATTCGAGCTTGTAAACATACTTTCTTATTTCAAAAATATCAGAATTATGATATTCAAGTATAATCTACATGTTTTTCATATTTATCGTGTTATTTTTATCTTTTATTTGAAACTTGTATTTATATTTTCTCTCTATTTAGTATTTTATATGTTTATAAAACAAGACTCGAAATAAACGGAGAAAATTGTACGGCGCTAATAATACGCATCGTAAATATATAAAAGAGAGAACGGAGGAGAAAATGTTTCACCTAAATAAGGTAGAGACGATCAACGTCAGTCTTTTGTAGCGATGTAAAAGTAATAAGCAAATTCTGGTATGACTCGCCTTCTCCTTTATTCTAGTCAGTTCACCCACGCTTTGAGCACACCTTTGGACAATTTCTGCGCCGCCACAGTCCCCTTATGCCGTACAAAGCAAGGCAAAAAGGGTCGCAAATTCGCATTAAAGTCGCTGTCGTGACTCCCTTCCCTGCCTTCCCTACATTCTTCAGGCAGTTCCCATCGAGCTAAGAATACTTCGGGAACATAATAATATATATATATACGTAAAGCACAAGAAGTTATTAGATAAATCTGTCTTCGCGAATTATAAAAATATATGGAATGAATTAACAAGTCTTATATAATTTTTTTCTAAAATTTTAAGAGATTCCTCGAGAACTGAAATTTAATTAAAAATAATGTCACACGCGATTAGTAATTCAAGATACTTCGCTGAATATGGAAATGTGTGCGTAAGAGGATATTATCACAGTCGAGGGCATAATCACAGTAGTAGATAGCTTTTTTTCCAAGCGCCCGTTGGAAGTCATCGCGAATCGCGGACCTTTAAAATTACGTCGGCGAAAAGATAACGAGCTGCGCGTATCGTCTTCCGATTCTCGTGTTAACGCGAGAAGAGCTTCACCGTTAAGAAAATACATGTATCGAGCGTCGTTATCTCGGCTCGTTTTCGCGTTTATTTCGGAAGTGCGATTTTGTCTCTTCTGCGAGAACAAGAGAAGCGCGCGCGCAAGCATCAGCTAAGCGGAAATTTGCCAAAATTATCTCACCGCGCTTAAACGGGCAACACGGTATGTTAACGGGCGGCGCGATTGCATTTTACGTAAAGCGCGCGTTCGCGAATTGTTAAAGAGAGAGATCCCATCCCATTATCAGTCAACGGACCGGCACTACCTCCAGGCGGTTGGCAGAAGAAGAAGAGAAGCATAGGTAAAGCAGTTACCTAGCGGTATCATTTTTCAAACGCTCCCGAGTTATTCTTTCGCGACGTTGATTGATGACGACGACGTGTTCGCGTAAAAGATTCCACCGTGGTCGTGCCGCGTGGCGCGATGAAAGGAAAGATCTAAAAGATCTTTACTCGGCTATAAATTGCTAATGTTTTATTGCCGTAATATCGTTCGGATTGGGACAAAGAGGAAGGGAGAAGGAAAAGTGGCGAGGAGTAACGAAAGAGGCACTTTGAACTGTTTCGATCCGATTGCGTTGGCGAGAGTTGATGCCGCAAGCGGGCACACAACGAGATTCGGATAAGAGAGAGAGAAAGAGAGAGAGCGAAACCGAAGAAGCCCGGGTATATTGTTATGGCGGTTGTTACAGAACGCGGCGCGCGCGAATGCGCCCGACTACTAGTTCAAAAGCTCGTTCGAATGAAATAGCTTCAGGACGTAGTCTTGAATCGTTAACATACAAAACACCGCGCTAAATATCGTGTCTTTCTCTCCCAAATATATTCACTCTCTGCAAACTAGCTCGGCCGATGAGAAATTAAAAGCGGACTTCAAACGCGATTTAAACGTTACGTGGTGTGTTAATTTTACGGCGCGAAAGATTCCACATTGTGCACAACAAAATTGAACGTAATGACGTATAAATATGTGCAATTTAAAGTCGAGAATTAAAGCTTCGGCTATAGTCTTTTTTCGAAACAACACACATTTATATGTAACAGGTACAAAAGTCACTTCCGATATTGTGTTATTAATGGAGAAACATGGTTCTCTTCTCTCTCTTTTGGAGAATAATACGCATAAACACACATTCAGTCAGGACTGGGTTAATAAAGTATTTGTTAAGTTAGAGCACTATAAATTAACTTAACAATATTAATATTGCTGTCGTAAACAATAGTAAAGTCGAATATTACGATTAATATTTAAAGAGAAAATTAAATGCGCAAACAACTACTAAAGTTAATATTCCAGAGAGAGAGAGAGAGAGAGAGAGTCAAATAAGATATCAAATTATCTATGTTATTTAATCAAGTATACGTTTAATTACCGTGTATATGACGAAACATTTACTTGATAAATATTCTACCACGCGTGTATACACCACGCGGTCTGGTCAACAAATCCTTACGTAATTAAACCCCAACGTATTTCCTTTGGAAATGCACGCTATTATGGCGTATATTTACATTTACAATACGAGAAAAACAGAGACGGAGTTAAATATTTGCGCGCACGCTTCAATCAACCGTGTATTACATTGTTAGATAATTGTGATCTCACGTCGTGTGTCTAACGAAAATGCGATGCGGTTAGATCATCATCACGCTGCACAGTCATCGGACCCAACATCGTTAATTACGGCTCACGACATGTTTGCGTTACAATATTCGAGCGAGCGTTGTTACAAGAGGCACGTTTCTTGCTTCCATTAGCTAAAGTTACAAATTGACGATTATAGAGTATGATATTGATTTGTTCTGCTCGGTGAATTTCACGATGTGTTCAATATTCTTTTAAAATGTATGTCGCGGACTAATGGCAAGTTTCGCCTTGCGAGCTAGTTAAAATCGCGCTCTCGCGTACATTTAACAACTACTCTCTACCCGGTAACTTTCAAGAGAAGACCAATATATACGCACTTTCAAGTTCCCGGAAAATTTTCTCTGTGTGCACAGTCGAGAGTCCACATTCCCCGCTACGAGACGTACGTACGTTATTCCCGAAATGTGAATCAAAATGCGCTCCGAGTATATCTGGTTTGCGAATGCAGTTGCCGCGCGCGCACGGGGTGTGTGCGGTCTCCGCGCGCGCTTCAGAGAGAAAATCTCGAAAAATAAAATCTCAAAAGCCGGATAAAACTGGCGGTGGCGGAAGCAGAGGCAGCGACTGACACCGAATCGCGCGAATATAAAATCACGGGGGAATAGGAGGGAAAAAGACGAGGGGTGGAAATTTATTATACACATTGGTTTGGGATCGCGCGCGGAGAACGGGCGAGAAGAGAAGTCAGAGGAAACGGGTGGCATGGACCGGGTTGATGCCGAGTTGGAAATTTGTTTGCGAGGCACCGAAGTGGCGCGCGTTATGAGACGCTGCCGCCCGGTTTTCCAACGACGACGACGACGACGACGACGACGTTCTAAGGAACTTCTAGACGAGCAATTTTCTATCGCGCGCGCGCCGCTCTCTTTTTCGCCGGGCGAATTTCGGAAACCGAACATCCACCCTCGCGGAATTATTCCGGTCATATTAAATTCTTCACCGGGATATAGGATATTCTCCTCCCGCGGTTGTGCGGTGCATCGTGAACGATATTGTTAAAATCCTCTTCGTGTATTCCCGTGCTACATACCACGGTGTATGTAAGCATATATGCGTTGCTGATACGTGCGTTATTAAAGTGGAAAATCATAGGTACGTACGTACGTGCGCATTTTGATTTTAAAGTCTCGCGAAAATAAAACTTAATATAAATATAACGCAATAAAACCTGCAGAAGGTAGTTTATTCAATTAAACGATGAGTACATTTGCTCTCGGAGAAATATCCCGGCGGAAACTAGGTTATCTTCGTTATTGCCCTTATTTATCGTTAGATACTAAGGAGGAAATTGCAAATTAATCAAATTGCTTAGTAGAATCAATCAAGCTCGTCGTCGCGTTGATGAAATTTCACGAAATATCGCTGTGCCTCTATACGCGCTTCCGAGTATAATAATTACGCTCAAAATGTAATTTCTGCGATATGTAAAGAAGTATAAGCGTGCCCCCGCTCGCGTCGCATTTACATCTTTATACGCTGACAAGCATTAAAATTTGCGCATGTACGCCGGAGCGACTTTAGCTACTCGGCCGCGCGCGCGCTCATAAGTTTCCACAAAATTTCGTCGGTTTCGTTCGCGTAACCGTAGGCGTTTTAACCATCCAACATGCTCTCTCTCTCTCTCTCTCAATTCAATTATGCCTCCCGAATTCAACAATTTTCCACGGCGCTTTCCGGCGCACAGATATTTAATGGATGGTGTGCGCGAAACTTGACCTGGAACACTGCCATGAAGCTTATTCGAGAGAAATCTGTCGAATTACGACGCGAATGTTGTCGAAAGGGAAATACATGCAATCATGCTGCAACGCTTCGAAATTCTCTGTGTAATATTTACACTAACTTGTTTCACATTTTTCTCGCCCGAACGCGCTGAACGAAACGCGAGAATGTTTCGTTGGAATATTTCGCGAATTGATCGGAGCGTGTTTGGACGAATAACGAGCTCAATTGGGTCACTGATTAACAGAGACCGCGTCTCCGTTACGGGTGGCCTGACATCTAATACTGCCAAAACACTCGTAGTCGGCGCTAACTTAGTCCGCGTCTTTGTGAGAACGCTAATCTATAAAATCGTCCCGATGTTAGCCTTGCCGGGGTCGATAACACGACGCTAGGCGTTTCAGGACGTTACACCAATCCCGGTTAAAGCTAACTGTGAGTAACGCGAATCGTCTGTTTCTAATCTATTTTATAGCCGGAGCTAGAGATAGATAAAAAGACAGAAAAAGCGAGAGGGACGGCGAATTGCTGAATCAGAATTGACTCTCTCCTTTTACTCCATGAATTTGTTAAAATGAGATTATTTAATTAAAGAGTGATGGCAAAAAGACTTGTTTTTTTCGCTCAGTTTTTGGACCTCGAATTTCAAACTTTTTTTTTCTATGCCAAATAGTATATTATATGATGAAACATTAATCCCAGAGAAATTTTAAAATGAGCACAGGCACGATTCCGGAGATATGAAGGAGCGTTTTGAGCAGGAATAAGATTTGTTTATGCAAACATCATAATATCGCGTATTGATATATATCGCATATCAATATATATCGCACATCGATATATGTATATCGCATATCGATATATCGATCTTCTTTTTGTTTCTAATTGCCGATTCCAGCAAAGTGTTAAAATTTGATTAACCAAAATGTAATAATGTCCAACAGATCATAGATGATCCATTCGACAGAATATACCCTCAATATTACATAAACTTCAGCCACGCATTCTTCCTTATGCAATACACCCTGACTGGAAATCATTACTTTCACCATCTTGTATCTCCGGAATCGCGTGCCTATGCTCATCTTGAAATTTTACTGGGATTAATGTGTTTCATCTAATAGTATTATTTGCCATGAAAAAAAGTTTGACACATTCAAGGTCCGAAAAATGGGCGAAATTTGCCATCACTCTTTAGAGTTAGGTAAAATTTTATCAGTAAAATAATATTAACATCGACGTGACACATTCGAGTGAATGTTGATATCAATAAACCGATTCGACACGACGGTCGGATTCGCTCAGCAAGTTTGCTCAAAGACGACGAGTGACAAGCTATCGCGATCGATTTTCAGCGGAAATTCGAGAATTTTCGTCCATCGACAAATGTAGTGGCGCTTTCGAGGGTTTCGATCGAAGCTCTGCAACCGCACGCGGGAAACAGTCAGGATGAAAAAAAAAAAAAAGAATCAGCACTACCGCGCGCTTATACCAGTCTCCCCCAAAAATGGTACAACAAAATTGGAAAATTGTATTGTATTTCAGAGCGACGAGCATGCGTCGGGGAACGCGTTTACAAATATTTATATCGCGTCGATGGTTTTGTTTATAAATGGCAGCTGTTACGCGTCCGCGCCGTGCGCACTCGAATTCGAAAAATAGCTGAAATTGAAGGTTTTTCCGTGAAAAACAAGACAAAAACTCATCTCGCGTTCCGCATTTTTATCCGCCGGCAGAGAATAAATCAAACTCTTGTGGCGCGAGGGACGTTTATGCGCTCTCTAAATTGATTATGTCTCTGCTCTTCTCGCGCGGTAAACACTTAATTATTCATTTCGAGAGACTCGACTCTCTCGTCATTCCGGAAAAACACTCGCATATATACACGTTTAGGTACTGGAATTTTGCTCGTTCCAACTGGGAGCTCGAATGAAACAAAACGCGATTTCTTTTCTTCGCTCGAATATTGATTTATTTCGAAATAGTTTTTACACGCGACGCCGTAAACACGGTGTGTTATTACGAAATATATTTCGTGATTCACCGTGGCTTTTCTCTGCGTAAAATCGAGAGAGTCACGCGATATTCGTTAGTCCGCCGAGCCTGACGCCTTTCGAGTGTTCATTTCAAATTACGGAGATTATTCGTTCGGATAATAGATGGGAGCACAAAGTCGGAGAAGGTAATTCTGATATCGCGATGCGAGGCGCAGATTAATCATAAGGGACTTGGCCGTCCTTCGCGTCGCGCTTGACGAACACGATGGCAAAAGAGACAGCAGCAGTAGCAGCAGCAACAGCTTTTGCTTAACCTCGACGAAAATTCAGCGCGTGTGCGCGGTCCTCTCGGAGAGGTCCGCGACGCTTCTTCTCTTCGATACTGACCGCAATAAAGATGATAATTGGCCCGGTATTACGATGAAAGTAACTCGAAAGTTACTCTTTCAGACAGCTGTGTG
This sequence comes from Pseudomyrmex pallidus, assembly GCA_014825455.1. Lineage (NCBI taxonomy): Eukaryota > Metazoa > Arthropoda > Insecta > Hymenoptera > Formicidae > Pseudomyrmex > Pseudomyrmex pallidus. Next base: position 12,410 of record QVNV01013683.1, read on the forward strand.
CGCAAATAACCTTTTCTAAATTTGCTTTATTTCAAAACTGTTATTTACGTGATTAATTAGCCGGCTAATTAACTAACTAAATATACTTGGTCGTCTTGCTGAAGGAATAGCTAAACAATGGCTCGAGCGCTTCGCCGAAGTTTGATGCAACATGCAATTAAGCGAAGTGTATGAAACGTATTTCACGAATATTATCAAACGAAAAATTCAATGCACGAGAAAGAGAGAGAGAGAAAAGGCAGCGTTAGATATTTTTCTTTATAAGACAGATTCCCGGCACGGAATATCTAATTTTCGTCGTATCAAAGGCGCAATTGAAACGTTGATTTTTTACTCAACCTTCGAGAATCGAATAAATGGCATAAAATGTACGATTTTACGTCGTGCGTTTTTTACGTAAAAAAGTCTATCATGCTTTGACAAAAACTTATTATTATATTTTTAAAATCATTCTTATTATCGGAATATAAAAAAAATTAATAATGTAATAAAAACAGAAAAGCATTCGATTGCTAAACGCGCGAACTTGAGTTATTTTGCGCAAAGTGTCGTCATATATCGAACAATAATCGCGACGTGTGATCGGGACATCCCGCTCGATTCGATTCGTAAGTATATCTCGATTCGACCCAAAGCGTGTGTGTTTTTATCGTGTTTCATATGCACAACCGCGCGCGCGCTGCGCCTGTCGCGCGATGGATCGTTAACGAGTATTGTTCCCCGTTGCGGGCGACACATGTTGACAAATGGGATAGACTCGCGGTGGTAGACGTTAATATTGGCAGACGTGGAATTGGCGCTGTCCGATTTCACGAGGCAATCCGCTCGAGTGGCCACTGAAAAGTCGTCATCGATCGAAAACAGTTGTTTGAATCCTCTCGATCGTGCAGCGGGTTCGGTAACGCGTTTTAAGGAACTTCGACACGCATTCGGACAGACTTCATCGCGCCTCCTTCCCTCTGACGTTGTTTGTTTTTACGCGTCCGCAAACGGGAGGACCTTCCACTTGCGAATTCGCAGCGGAGAATTCTCCAACGATCGTCAGACTTCTCTAATAAAGAGCTCGGCGAAACCGCATTCTCCGAACGACGATGGATCGTTGGTAGTTACTGAACATTAAATTCACGATGTTTGGTCGCTACAGCATGCGGGTAAGGCGAATCGATTGAAAACGCCGAAACTCGTTGCGATCGTGACTCGGTGAACACTCGCGCGCTTTTCGAGCACGACGAAGAATGTTTCGCGAGGAAGCGCACGAGAAGTACTTAAATATCCGACTGATTCGAGCATTCTCAACGAGTTTATATTCACGAAAAAGTGGTCGAGTGGTTCTAATTAAAGTCACGGCGAGTTCGAGACAGAAGAATCGCAAAGAGAGAAAGAGGAGAGATTGCGGAGACGAATTCGCCGTTTGTCTGTGTACATAATAGTCGCTGTACTAATTAGTAATTACGCAAGCGCGCGCGAACTCGAACATAGGAGAGGCAGGAACTTAATGCGCCAACTGTGATCGATAGTCGTTAACATTAAGGCGACTGCGTTACGAGCCTAATCGGGCCGGCCTGGTAGACGGGAATGATTTATGAGGAGCGTAAGAGACGGCGTATAAAATGCATTCAGCTCCATATAAATAGTGCAACGAAGTTGCGACGGCATAACGAAGAAAAAGTGCCTTTAAGCATGACCTTCGCGTCGTTTTATCAAAGTGAGTGAATGAGTGAGAGAGAAAAAGAAAACGAAGCACACGCGCTCACGCACGCGGATGAAATTTATATTTTTAATCGGCTACTTAGCCTCGGGATATAAGCATGAGAATATTGCGCTACGATCTCTCTGTCTCCTTCTCTCTCTTTCTCGTACGCGGTTTTATCTTCATGAAAAATATTTATTATTATAATTGCGCGTTTAATTTCTCTGATTAAATGTATTTCACAAATACATAACTTTCAGGGAAATATGAAACTGCACGCAAAAATATAATGTATAAAATTTCGGATTTCTTTTTTATTTCGCATAACGCAAGTAACAAATCTGTTTTATGATACACGCCTTTCATATTCTTTTATTACCCTTGTGCTCATATATCGTGGATCATAAGGGGAGGGAATATATACGATCGTATTTGTCTCGTATGTATCACGAAGCGTTTTTTGGGTAGTTTAGGCACGTAGTGGTGAAAACGCCAGGCAAATGAAACCGGATCGATGAAACCGAAAGCACGAAACTCCTGCGACCAACTGTACTACTACTCGCTTGCAAGTCCGGGGTAACGATCGGCTTTATCGCCCAGACTCTACTACTGTTCGGAAAATACAAATTATTAAAGTTTTAATAACGCCGTCACGCCCGCGAATAATATTGTCTTTGATTGCGCGAATAGAATCTACCATCGATTCTATCTGATTTTGCAAAGTTCAACTTCTCATCGTCGTCGCGCTTCTAACGAGAGAACAGACAGTTCGAATTTGTCGATCGCATCGGAAAAAGTAGAGAGAGAGAGAAAGAGAAAACGAAAAAAGTTTCTCGGAAAAGTTCGAGATTCGAAATTACAAGCGTAAGGCGAGCCGACTATTTATATAAATTTGCGCTAATTACATATTACGCACACTGATAAAGCCCGGATGACGTAATTTGTTCATTCTCGTATAACGACATTGCGTCCGACATTCGTAGCCTTTAACTTTTCAACG
>QVNV01013685.1:0-10670 GCA_014825455.1 Pseudomyrmex pallidus
TATATATATATATATATATATATATATATATATATATATATATATATATATATATATAAACGATGAGCAGTCCGCGTTTAAGCAAAAACTTGAATGGCAACGAAAGGAATATCTTGAGAGAGTTGAAAGTTACAAATTGGCTCGCAAATTCCGAGCGCCGTTGTTACATGTGATCTAATAACTGAATTCGCAAACGAAATATATGTTGTATAACGAATTCATAATACAATCTTACCGGTTACAACTCGCAGATGTTTGCCACCGAGAGTGGAGGCGTCCGTCGTCAGCAGAGACAACGGCGTCGACGAACTGTCCAAAACATCGATGCGTGACAGATCGACGCCGCGACGATCGCAGACCGGGGTCAGCAGATCTCTGTAATAAATAGCGAGCTAAATAAAAGAAACGAAGTGTCTTCGTAATTTTCACCTCAACAGTGCAGTAAAAAATTTAGGATTAAGTAGTGATTAGAAAATTTAGCGAATTTAAGTAGAGATTAGAAAACAAAACGATTAAACTTGAATGCAATTGTGTGGCGATGAGAAACTGTTGTAATATAAAGGAGGATATGGTGGAAAATGGTCATTTTTCGCCTGGAAATAAAAAATTCATGCAGAACCGTTAAGAATATCACTCAAGAAAAATATCATTATCACTTTGCCGAAAAACGATGGGAAAGTTGTCAAAAATGAATGCAAACATATGAGTATGATAATGATCAACACATGTTTGCATTCATTTTTGACAACTTTTCCATCGTCTTTCGGCAAAGTAATAATGATACATTTTTTGTTCCTTAAATGATATACTCTCAACGGTCTTGCATGAATGTTTCATTTCCAGGCGGGACCAAAAATGGTCATTTTCTACCATCCTCCTTTCTTCCCACTGCACGCGTGTTGCTGAATCACGTGACCTTTCTTGCTTGTGATACGTGCACGATGCAGTCACGCGACCGGCGCGCACTGGGAGCAATTGAGTGGCGAGTCGAAATTTCACGATCTTAGATCATTGCGCGAATTACTGTTAGCGCAAGAAAAATTTAAAGCGATTTCCGATAGTCGCGATTTTATTCTCACGGCGACACTGACGTGCGAAACAGTAAAGATAAATGCCGGATTCGCTTACATCAAGAAAATACCTCTCGTAGCGGGTAGAAACACTTCGCGATCGAAGGATGTTGCGGCGTCGTCACCTACCTCGAAACTGACGCTGAAGTATTCGTTGCTAGATGCCTATAATCAAAATGAGAACTTCATTAATTTTATCGTCCTCGTTGCAAGAAATCTCTTGATGCTTGAAAAACGTAATTAAAAACGTTAAAATATTAAAATTTCATCGGATCTCTTGAAAATTCTGTTAAACTGTTCATCGTTAATCTGGCGGGATTTCGTGGAATAATACCGGCTTGGAACTAAAACAGTTCGCGAATAAATATTTTTTTTACATATTTTATACATTCTCATATATTTTGTGCAATTTTATTTTTAATAATATATTGGAGTGTGCGTGTATGTGTGTGTGTGTGTGTGTGTCAAAAGTTCGGATAGAATATTAATCACTTTATTTCTCACAAAAATTGCGGCGTATTACTGTAATAAACTTGATTATTTTTAGATACACCTTGTAGATGTCTGTGCTGCGAAGGCAGTCAGTAACTTTGCTGTTTCACGTTTGCATAATATCGATCCGGTTTTTGGTATAGTCGACGGCAGCACCCTCTCGTCCGGGATTCGTAATTCATCGACCCTTTCCCAAAGTACAGATAAATACTTGCGAAAGTACGTGACAATAATGCGGACTGTGCGCGTGCAAATGGTTAATAAAAATTCCTTCGTCGCATTCTATAAAAAGCAAGAATATAAACGTGTTTCATTTACGTTTCACCCATTGTTCCTATCACTCTTTCCTTATAACGATTTTTCTTTATCTCACGGAGCCTACATTTGTTACGTCCAACTTAAATTCGCAGAAATAGTAGATGTGTCTCGTGGTCGTGAAAATAAATTAAAAATAAATTCTAATATTAACCTTAATCCTATAAACTTTTTTTTTTGTAGGTACGTATCTGTAAATCCTGGACATTTATGTCTGACGCAATTGTTTTACTAGTTAAAACGTTGAAAAAATTCTGTAAAAATTCATGAGGTTTTATTCGACATTCTATATTAAAGAAATAACATTAGTTTTGATATATTTGTTTTTATTTTGTTTAGAAAATCTTTCACTAAATAGTTAATAAGATTTTCACATTTTCAAGAATCGCTCGGACATTAATGTCCGGAGGGGTTTACAGGATTAGAGTTTTAACATGTATGACACAACATATAGATACAATCATCATATACAATATATATTTATTAAGAAAAAATAACAGCGATGTCTGTACGTGTGTTGATTTTTGTCAGAAAAACAAAATTGCTCCTCTGAAGTGTATCAAATATTTTCTGTTTACTGGAATGTGCAGTTGCGGATCTTTATATACAATTTTTTTTTATTATAATTGCATTATGATTATCTCGGTTCAAGATAACAAAACTTTTTTTTTTTTTTACTTTCCTGAGAGTCTTTCAGACACAAATTGGCTGTTATCTAATAAAAGCGCGCGTGACAGAAATATAAAGATGTTCTTATCGAGGTTAAAAAAAGATGTTGAGCACGGGAAGGCATAATTATATGAACGAAATTTGACAAGTTCTTATCATATATTATTGCTGAACATGGTATGAATATTTTTATTTATTTTTGTTTTTATAAAAAGCAGAAAATTTTGCAAAACCGTGTAAGGATTATTACGCGACGAAAATATCGTGAAACAAAAAAAAAACGCGAGGTTCAGAATTTCAAAACGCTTAATTAATATATTTCGTATTTTATATTTGTTTCGCATTTTATGTTGTGTATTTTGTATATTTAGTTGATTATTGAAATTCGGCAGCAAAATTGTGTTTTGTGCTCGGCTTATATGATTCTATATCTGATATATCTTGATTGATTACATGTTCGTTCTGTCGTAAAAAAAATACCGCACAAGGATCGCTATTCATGTTACTACGTCACGATAAAGCGACGTGCGAGAATAGTTGAAAATAATCCAAATCAACATCTACCTACGCGCGTGTTCACTTACTTTTAGCAAAAAAATACGTATAGGTGTATTGTATGTGTGTGTGTGCGTGTGTACACAAAAGCTTCACGTATGACTTTTATCTCCTCGCTCTTATCAATCATATTTATACTGATCTCGCGTTTTTCAGCAATAATAATGGTTTCAGTGACTTTACGTTGTCGTTGTAGCAAAAAGTAAAGAATTCCATGTTTTTTAAGTGAATATAGAACGTATCAAACTTCTTTTATGATAATTTTTTCCAAAAAAAAAAAGAACACCCTCTATCTAACAAGTTACATAAAATTACCATTTTTTAACAATGTTCTTATAGCGTGTTATTATATTTATAAAACTTTAAATAATGTTAAAAACCGATAAAAGCAATTAATTTCATTTGCATGATCATCTGTGCGCGGTAATTCATTAAGATTACTTGACGAGATAATGCGGGCAGAAGTATGTTAACCGCGGTTGCCGTGAAAGAAATGAAAGAGTGTTGATTAAGGCGATAAAAACAAACGTCGATCAGTAGTACCGATATATATGGTAAACGTTTTCTACACTTTTTTTTTGTTTTGTTTATCTTACGTCTCGCTCGCATAAATTGTCGTCGACGTAAGGAAACAAAATTTAGTCTCGCCGTCACTTTTCACGAAGGCGAAGAAATAATAGCGTCTATTATTTCCTCACGTACCGATTTTTCCTCTTTTATGCGTATATTTTCTTTCAATTATATTATTATTATAAAACCCAAGTGCTTATCAATACTTATTTATTATAATTTATATTATTCGTATTATTCTGACGCATCTCATACATTTCTGAACACAGTGCATAATGAAATGGATCATTGACGGATCATTGTTGATTGCAATTTCATGTTACACATTCGATCTGCTTCGAGCGTGCAGTGAATAACATCGAATGTCCATTTGGAATATAGCGGAGATTACACCTTGAAATAAGTTTTGAAACATTTCATAGAAATCGCGTCTCTCACATCGAAAAGTATTTCAATATCGCGAAAAGTCGGATTTTATTTTATTTTATTTTTATTTTTATTTTTTTTCGGATTTATTCGACACACCATTTGCTCACTGTCAATAACGAATAAGTAGTAAACTTTTTAAATCTTTTTAAATCCCGTTAACTTTTTAAATCTTTTTAAATCCCGTTTACACATGTGCGTTTCGTTGCAATAAAACAATTTTCAATCAATCCACGTGTAAGTACGTAGTTGCGGTGGCGAAGTTCGCAACGAGATTATTATACTACTCGAAATATATTTGTGCCGCGTCACTGAGAGAAACAAGATATGAAAATATCTTTCCGGTAGGTCGCGACGTTTTACGATCGAACACATTTCTCAATCGGTCTCGCGCTCGTTTTCAAGACACAGACCCCGGAGAAGATATACATACGTCTCTGATCTCTCGCGGAAGAAGAAAACGAAAGAACACACATATATTTTTATTTTCCCTCGAATGTTGCACTAACTCAACGAGCGAAAGAGAGAGGATATAAAGAGAGCTCTTCGTTTTGAATTTCACAAATAAAAAAAAAAATTTTCTCTCTTACTTACGTTACGTTGGATTTTTCGTACACGCGATTGCTCGCAACTCGTTCCTGTTCACCGAATGCAATATTCACCTGTCGTTTCTCTAGAACAGGCAGATGTGCTGCGCGAATATACATGTATGTTTCGTGTCGCGCGCCACAAGATATGATTTGATCTCGCGCGTACGCACATGTGTTTTGCGTGACAATATTTTTTTTTTGACTCTTTTCTCAAATATTTTGAATGTTTTAATGAAATTTGATATTTATTTCACAAATTTCGAAAGCTTGAGCTTGAAACTAAGAATGATGCTCGCACAGGAACTCGCGCGGCGGTTAAGATGAATGACATATTCGTATCTCCGTTATAACACCAAGGGACAACTCTATAAAATATATATATTGTTGTTATAGTACACATATTATTTATATATTACCTGAGATCGCGAAAGTTTGCGTTTAGCGCCGTTGGAACTCTCGACAGGCGTCACATGACCGGGCGCAAGAAATCGAAGCCGATTGCTCTCCACGCTATGGGGATAATGCTGTAGCTGCGGTCGTTGCTGATGATGTTGCAGGTGATGGGCTTGCTGTTGAGAGGACTTACCCTCCGCATAATGCTCACCTCTGTTTAACATGCTATTGCTCAGAGCGTCTAATTGGGTCAACGACCTCGAACGCACCTGCAATAATAAAAAGAACCGGCGTTGTGAGAAAACAAGAAGGATAACAATTTCCTCCCCAAAAAAAAAAAAAAAGATTGCGAGGGAGATTGGAGGGAAACCGGAATAAAAACTGACAAAATGATCAACCCAATGCGACACGATGCGGGAATGAAAAATTTTGACCTTCACGAATTCGTCCGGACGCTAAGTCCGGACGTTTTCTCCGACGGTGCGGAACTACACTTTTGCGGGCGCAAAATAAAGGTCGCAATTAAAGGGAAAATGACGGTGGCCCGGACTAATTGGATCCGGCCAAGGGATGAGATTTCGCGCTCGTAAATTCGGTTATAAAAGATGCCCGCAACCTCACAAGTTAAATCGACGAGCTGCATCGACTCGACGCGACTCGTCGATAATTTTCCATTACATGCCCGAACAGAGTTTGTGGTTTTTCGCAACACGCTGATCCGGTGGGCTTATCGTCACAATTCTTCCGAGGAGCAATTACGCTCCATCGCAATTATAAAATCAGAAGAAAACCGTATTGCTAACTTCTTAAATAAAAAAAACTTTGCATTTTCCACAATGTTCAATCGTTCAAATTGCTGTCAAAGAGTCAATGCGCTCAGAAACTTCGTGATTGAAGCTTCGAAATTAAAAATCCGCTAATTACACGAGTCAATGAAAATTCTTTTCAAACGGCGCCCCGGCCGTTCATTTCCCGCGATAGTCAAAAGTTTCGTCACTTGTTTTCGTCTCCTTAAACTTTACGGATGAAAAGTTCTTCATCCTCAATCACCTCTAATATAATTTCCTGCAGAAACACGTTTCCCTTCCAAGTACTGTAAAATTTCCTTATAACTCGCGCGCGTGTTTTCATCTACGGAAATCACAACACAATGCTCGTCTTGACGTGATTGGGGACGAAAAGAGGGCGAGAAGAGAACGTAAGCTTTTCCTACGAAACTTCCTCCTAGTTGTCATCCTTTCGCTTTTAATTGCCGACTCGTTCGTCGCGACGACGATCGCGCAGAACAAACTTTGTTCTGCTCCCTCCGCACCCGTCCAACCCGCTGAAATTGACTATTAACAGCAGTTCGCCATTTACCGTCCTCATCCCGCACATTGTGATCCCCCTTTCGATCCCTTTCTCTCATTTTGACGCTGCCTTTTCGTGTAATTTCCTTGTTGCCTCCATTTTCGCCCGGAGCTTCGCTGCTGTGTACTCTTCTTCCTTTGCTTTATTATTTGGCGCATGACATAAAATCGTTAATATTAATTGTTATACGTATCCAAGGCGCGGATGAAATTACGCTCTTCCTCGAATGGAATATTTTGTGTGTTCTTTGAGGGGGAAAAAAAATCCGCTCTCGGCGGTTTATTTATTTATTTTCATTATTCGCAATCTGCGCGTTTCACGTATATCGCATTAAATTCTCATACACGTCGCTGAAATGGATTATGTTTTATATATATATATATATATATATATATATATATGTATGTATGTATAAATATACGTACAACACATTATTGTTCGATAATAATAGAGCGAGAGAGTAAACCATTTAAGCGTCAGCTATAGATCGCCTAAAGTTCATATCGTCCTAGGTTGTATAAACATCCAATGCTTCGGCAGATCGTAATAGGCAGCCGAGCCTCTATTCATATGCTAAATTTTCGTGCCCCAATATATATAGCCAAGAGCCATTGAAATATTCGCTACATAAAAGCATTTAATAACTTTCAAAATATAATGTTAACATTTGCATAATGCAATTGTGCGACGACGCACGGTATTAGGGTAGGTAGTAGTTTTCGTGTTTGCGAGACACATAAGTAATTAAATCTGCTATTTTACTTTACAAATTCGTTTTATACGCAAAGTATTTCCTGCGTGCGCGGTGTGCGAGTTCCGATGTCATCGCAAAAGATACGCGATGTGCAACTCGCTTCCGATTCTATGAAAATATTATGTGTAGTTTTTTTTTTCTTTTTCCGAGTTTTAAAACTGCAAAACCAGCCGGTGTGTGACATTCTATAGCTGTGTGACAGCTTTTTTGATCATCGATATGAGTGATAGAAAATTTTATTATCTCGCAGAGAAATAGAGAGAAACTAAAATTTCCGATCGAGAGACCTTGGGCTTGCAATTTTGATTCGTGTTGGATATGCTCGAAGTATTCTCATATGTCGCGTGTAACATTGATTCTCGTTTGAGCATCCGTTTTCATATAGCAGTAGATGAGAACGTTATAAGCTGTTGGTGCTCGGTATAACAATATCGAGCTTCATCCCGCCGCGCACGGAAAGCTTTACACAAACGAAAATACAATTTCAAGGTTCTCGTGTCCCCCGCAGCTGCATCGACTTTCACAAATTGGGCATGCTGCAAAATGATCCGATTATGGTAACTGTTTTGCGACGAAGGGGAATCCCAACTTGAGAAGATTGAGATCTATTTTTTTTCTTTTTTTTTTTTTTTCTACAACGTTCGTCGTATTTTTTCTTTCGCTCATCAATTGCGAAATGAAGACGGACGAGATTAAAAAAAAAAAAAATTTATTCAAGGAGAGCTTTTTCTTCCTGCTAATTAAAGCAACATAGCGAGTTTAATTAGTCAGCATTAAAACGTCTTGGTAAACACATAGTTCAGGAAATTGAAGAAGCGGCAAACTTACTCGGCAACTAATTTCAATTAATAATTAATCAAAGACGAAGGAACTTTTGCCACGCGAGTTATTTTAACTTTTTATCCGTTTGGTATATCGAGAGATGCGATTATTTGCTTCTTTGTTTTCCGTGTGCTATCTTGGCAAATATATATTTTAGGAAATCTCGCACTCTCTCTCTCTCTTTCTCTTGTCCTAGAATATTACAAGTATTTACGTGTTATCGAAGTTGCAACGCGAAGCGCAGCAGTAAAGCAAACTATGGCATAAGTGAGGAGCAATTGTGAGGAAGGGGGGCTTAAGACAAGAAGCTTAGGGCTATATTTCGACAACTGTGAGTCTTACGCTGTGAGTACAAAATACGTTCGCCGTAAGGTAGGTACGCTGCAGTTGCGAAAACTCGTTAACTCCATTACACGAGCAGACGAGGAGACGGAGGGACGTGTATTTAATCCCATAATCGGCGAGTTAATATATCAAAGCGCAAACTGGCGCTTCATTAAATTAAACCGCATTTCGTGGCATAATCATGAAGAAGTATTCTACAGACGAGTATGACAGAGAGTTTGTCGTCGCGAGAAAAAAGTGCAGGGCTCTAACATTTTATTTAATTGTCTTTCTAAAGTGTCTCGTTCGGATTTACGTTAAAAAAAAAAAAAAAACCCCCGACTGACGCAGTTTTGCGTCAAAAAATGCGGCAATTCTCGAGGCCTCGTGATTAAAGTGAGTCGTGAATGTATGTAATCATCCACCACCGGTCGGCACATCGCCATCAATTCCCAGCTAAAAAAACTTTTCCGATCCACGCCTCTTATTTACACTCGCCCATATTTCGCCACCCATCAATCTCTCTCGCAAAACGCTTTCATTGTCGGATATAAGACAGACACTTGATGCTGATATATATTCACCTTCTTCCCCTTTCCCCCGATCTCTGAGCCGAGAACTTCCTTTTTAGTTTCACATTACACAGCTGACAATGAGTCAACGAGAATTTTTATTATCGCTGTTCATAAATGTCAATGCGCGTGCGCGCAAACACATACAAGACACACGAGCTATATGTTTAATTAAAATACAATAGAGTTGTATCAAAGATAGCGAGTGTCTTTTATTTATTTCGATTATTTGTTTCAATTATTTGTCGTTTGTTTAACTTCGCATTCGCTCGATTAAACTCGCGAGTTTTATTTCGGTTTTTGAAATAACACGCTGTTAATTATTTACAACAGCGGCGTGAATTACATATTCTTGCGAAACTTTTTTTTACGATTCAGACAAAGATAAAATCAAAAATAAAATTTAGGGTAAAATACATTCTAAAAATACGCGATGAAGAGAGAGAGAGATAGCAAAAAAAAAATTTTTGTCCAGGAAGATCCATTATTGTGCGTGACAGCACGCATAAGGTAAACTAAACCGCATTAAGCCACGTACGTGTATCTTGTTACATTAAATACGGCAATATCACGTGACGAGATCTATGAGATTCCATTTGGAACACTATCAGACCGTTTTCGCGAACAATCAAATTGATTTGAAAGTGTGGAGAAGTTACCGTGTGGAATTGGAATTGCACACAACTCTTTTGCGCGTGTGCGCGCGTGGAGATACGTAGTTCGTAAACTAAACGTCACTGTTATAAATAGTTATTTAATTTAAATTAATTTGAAGATAAAAAAAAATATAAATAATAATAGTATATATATAATAGTTGTAAGTAATAATATTAATATATAATATAATAGTTGTATAGTATATATATATATATAATAGTTGTAAGTAATAATATTAATTAATATTAATTATTCTCTAGAAATTGTTTATGGATAATCGAGTAAAAATTCACATATCTCGAGAACGGATCGACTGCTCTCAGTCTGTTTGAATATAAACTTGAAGGGTTTCGAAGGCTTCAGGGCAATTTAATTTTCATAATCTTGAAATTCGGACCCTACATTTATAGTGATCGATGGTACGATCGCATCTACACAAATATCGATTTCGGACTATATATATACGTGTATAGACGCGCGGCATTAGCCGAGGCAAGGGCAAGGGGGGTTGTGATTTTAGTCTCAAGAAGGATAGCAAAGTAGAGGAATCGGCTCGGTTCGGTCAGGCTCGGTAACATTCGGGCTCCTCATACCTATATTTGTGAACTTTGCCTGTGTGAATATAACGTCGTTCCGCAAATTCAGGGTTGCTCGGCGTTGGGTTTACATCAGCGATTCTCACTCTTCTTTGCCTTGTAAACATATTCGATAATTTATCTATCTTGCCTCGCAAATTTCTATAGATCTTAGAAATTATCATCTGGCTATTCACAGAAAATACTGCTATGAAAATAATTTTTTTATTATTTACTCCGATGTTGGAAAAAATATTCAAAAACAAGCACGCAAGAAACAATTTTTTGTAATTGTTGAATTATATCCCTCGCGAAAATCGCGAAAAACATCCACCCTCACGTAAAATCGAAACGTATTCCGAGCTGCGCCAACAAAATTGCCATTGTGATTCCCCTCCTCTCTTTCTTTTTCTCTTCTCTTATCGTCACTGTCTACACTTTTCCGCAAAAAAGCTCCGTCAACGTGAAAACTTTACATGTCTGTGCGTACAATTTTTTTTTTTTTTTTTTTTTTTTTTTTTTTTTTTTTTTTTTTT
>QVNV01013686.1:0-14968 GCA_014825455.1 Pseudomyrmex pallidus
CGTAACCAACGTGGTAGTTCAAATTTATACGCGGCGCATCATAAACATACTTGTCGATCATAAACACACACACACACACACACACACACACACACACACACACACGCGCGCGCGCGCAAAATATACAATGCAACGTATTATATCTTTTGAGACATAAAAACGTGTTTCTGTGTTTGATCGTTCTTTCTCTCTCCCCTTCTCCCTCTCTCTCTCTTCTTGGCGGTTATATTACAAATGAGCGTCATAACGCGGACGACTAATACTTGTCAACCAAGCGAGACGGTCTTACCCCTTGGTTTTCTACTTTATTTACTTTGCAACCACGGACGCGACGATAGCAACGGCAAAACGCGAATGGCGGTAGAGACGGAAATATAGGGTGACATTTTTCACAGAGAGCCTTCAACTGTTATTTCAGCGAAAATTCGCCAACTGGCTCGCCATTGTCCCCCGTTATGTGCGGCACTCCTACGCGCGCTCCACGGCTTTCACATATTGCGCACGGTGATTTTTCTCTTTTTTTTTTTTTTTCTCGCCCGACACGACGTTATACGCCCGCCACCGCCGGGGACGCTAGAATCCACGCCCCCGCGATATGCACATGCACCATGATTTTTATGCCCTGACCCCGACGGATGGATAAGGGTCTCCTCTTCCCTCCCCTGGTCTCTGGTCTCTGACTTGCGATCGATGAACGACTCCGCACAAAAACCGGCAGTCGCCGGAAGGACCATCGCCACGAGATTCTCCGTCGAGAAGTGCCGGACTGTCGGAGCGAAGTAAATTTTCTCTGCTCTTTTTAGCGATTGTGCCGAGTGGAAACTCTGTGAACACTCGGAACGCAGTTACTCGCGAAAATCGGGTTTATCGGAAGTCGCGCGCTGCGCCCTGTCCCTGTTCTGTCCCGTGTTCCCGCGAGGCTCGCGCGCGTTGCAAGGGAACGAGGAGGAACAGCGGGAGGAAAAAGCTCAAGAGTGTTCAAACTCGCTGAAACGTAAGTGCAGATTTTGATCAAGTCAATCTCCAACGCGCGATGTCTATTGCGTTACGTCTCGATTGAAAAACAAAAGAAAAACAAAAGCATAAGTCGTAGTTATTGATTTCAAAACGACGAAAAAAGATATCAATATTCTTTTTTTTCTTGCTCTGAATCAAAAGTGCGCCATAAAAGTCAAAGTAGCAAATTGAATGAAAAAGTAAAATATAATGCAAAAAATAAAATAAAATATGAAATCTCGTATCTCCGAACGTTATATATTCTAAGTTTAAGGTTTGCGTAGGACACGTCCATATAACAAACGTTCTCGAAACTTGCCACGTTCGATACACCATTAGCGAGCGTTTCCGGATGGGACAAAGTAACACGCCTGGCGGAGACAGGCTTAAACACTAGCTCGAAAGTAGTTTAACGTTCGTTGACATCTTTCAGCCGAGGATAAAGTTTGTTTGCTAATGTTTGTTCACACACGTACACACTGTTTTCAACTCACGCAGGAGAGAAGGGAGAAATTAAATATGAAATCCATATTTCAAAAAGGCTGGAATCCCTATGCGTTTAACTTCGCGCGTTTAACTTTTCGCGAGCGACGACCGACGCGTTCTCTAATTAACCGGGAAACCAGCCTCGACTTAAAAGGATTCACGTGTCTTAAAGTTAAACGAACGAATGCGAGTTTGACTGCTCGTTCGGTAAGGCATCAAAAAGTTTTTGGTAACAAATTTATGAGTTCTAATTAGGGATTATATGAAATTAATTAATTCTTCTCATTGAGAAGAGGAGAAGGAAATTGTCCTTAAAATCACATCAATTAAGTTTTCTCTCTTGTGCATTATTTATACGTATTTAGCTCAACTGTCTTATGTATAATTACACACTTATATATTCAAATTAAAGTTAATTATCCGGCGAAATTTATTCCAATACGCATGACTAATATCTGAGTGGAAAACTTAAGTGCATTCAGAGTGAAGAGAAATTACACATCGCTCCTAAATTCATTTTTTATCATATTAAGACGAACGCTAGTAATAGGGGAAACGAGGGAGCAGCTTTTTCTTAATTTCGGCGTCGAGGTCGGGTGAAAAATATTTTTTTTCCCTCCTCCCTTATAGGGTAAGCTCGCGAGAAGCGGGAAGCAGTCGTTACGAGAGCCATCTTCTTAAGGGGATTAAAGGAAAATTAAATCTTTCATCGCGCCGGCTTTCCTTTAACGATGGTAACCGAAAAGATTAGAACCGCCACGAGTTCTTCATTTTTATATTATGATCTTCGGGGAGAAAATGTCATTCCACGCGAAATATCTCTACTGTAGATTGTCTTAATTTCACGGACGAGAAACGTAAAACTCCCTCGTCTCGAAAATGACTTTTCTTTGACACAAAAAATATCGAAGTGCAAATTTGATAATAAGTACAACGCGTTATTTTAAATAAAAAAAAAAAACAACAATAATTCGCATTTAGTGCACATTGCAAATGCTTTTCATTCTCGCGAATGAAGCCACGTTTGTTATATAAATACTACAAAGAAACGTGCTGCAAAGAGAGAGAGAAAGAGAGAGAGAGAGAGGTTTAACACTGAATCGCGGTATCGATGCGATTCAAGAAAACCCTTCGTCGCCGCGCGAGAGCTTTCTCGGGGCAACAGCATTACTATTTCACCCTCGCTCTTCGGGATCCTCCCA
Source organism: Pseudomyrmex pallidus (assembly GCA_014825455.1). Lineage (NCBI taxonomy): Eukaryota > Metazoa > Arthropoda > Insecta > Hymenoptera > Formicidae > Pseudomyrmex > Pseudomyrmex pallidus. The sequence continues at coordinate 2,685 of QVNV01013686.1, forward strand.
TCGAGCTTTTATTCCGCGAAAATCAAGTATTATCCGGCAGCCTCACAGCGACGTTGTCGCCTTTGATGATAGATATTGCGTTTCCCGCGTATGCGAGCAGACGCGATACGATGCGTTCTTGAATTACAACAACGCGGCCACCATGGAATTTAAATGGAATTTTTTCCCCCGCTTTCTTTGCAGCTCTCTCCGGAATTCGGACGAAAAATAACATTTCGATGGCGTGAGGCAGACGTGAGATTCGTCTAAAACTAGATTTTATAATGTAAAATATTCAACAATATGATATAGACGATGCCGAACGTGCTGAAAGATTTTACGCTAATGATTTACACGACGAGATGATTAATTAGCCAAAGCAAACTCGAGAAGGTGTGATCGCATCACGAAAATTGCGATTTTATATATCGTATAAAGTCGCTCGTTCGCTTTACGACGTGACGGCATTATAATTTTCACGTTAATTTACGATAATATAAACTTCAATTAAGCGTACACCTTATATGTGCGGCTAAAACCCCAATGATGTCCCGTCAACAACAACCGCCCCGGTGCGATTCACAAAGCGGTTCGTCAGAAATCCATCGCAACTACTGCGTGGAAATAATTAAATCGAGCCGGCGCGCCTCTATCGTGCGGCGAGCGTGAGCGCGCGCGCGTAAAATAACGCAATAAATGTGTAATTTACAAACGCGCTTATTAATCAAACACGATTTCGTATGCGCGCACGCGCGCGCGAATTACTAAATAACTCGAGCGTAAACAAGGGTGTTAAACACGCGAAACACCGCAAAACACAAAACGCGGGTGCCACATTTTCCGAGGAAAATCGCGGTCATTTTGCTCATTTTTCACTTCGCGCGCGCGCGCGAATCGATGGAGCGACGACCCGTCGTCAGGGTTGTCGAAAAAAGAGGAAGGGTGAAATAAATCCGCGACTCATGAGCGAAACGCTTATACATGTCGTGAAGCGGAAGGGTTCGCGCGCGCTTCGTGTTTTTGCACGGTCGTGATTGCGCGGTAACGACGACGATGACGATGACGACTCGTGGTATTGACAAAAGCGTGGTTTGACAAAGCTTCCCCCATTCTTTTTTTTCCCCCCTTCTTTTTGTTGTTTTTTTTTTTTCCCCGCCGGGACTCTTTCGCGAATAGGTCGGCGCGAATGAAATACATTTGCGAGAACAATGGCGAGTTTTTCGCCGGCAACAAAAGCGAGTCCGTTGCAATTACTAGCCGATAGACGCGTGCGATAAATATCCGAACGGCCGCGGAATAGCTCGCGAAAGGCGCAAAAATCGATGCGGGTTGTGTCGGAAGTGGATGTAATTAATCCAACGAATTCGGTTAGCAGCTAGTTATTGTTCTTTTAAATTGAATTATACATCACAGTTTTCTTCGATTCTTGCAATAATAATTCAGCAGCAAAGGTTTATTGTGTAAAAAAGCAGATGCTCTCTGAAGAAAACTGTTTTCGTGAACAATCGTGTATTTAGTCGAGTGCACGAGGGACACGATGAAGAAACGGACTTTCATCCTTTTCCTTTACATCGTTAACTATATTAACGTTTTCTCACGGACGGCATAATCGTTTTCGCATCTTGTGTTACAGCTTTTCAACACACGAGCTAACGATATTGTTTTGCGAGATAAGTAGATGAGAGACAGCGAGCGTGTGTAACTTGCGCACGTTGAAACGCTCATTAATAGTAGAAAAAAAACCGATAGTTATAACAACTCGGGCTATGAGTTCGGTATGATAAGTTGAAACGAAAAAAAAAACCATATCGAGGTTTTTTTTGCACAGAAATTAAACGTGGGTTGTAAATTATACACGAGTTATTTTATTTCCACGATGTAAGACTGCTGCTGCGGGATGATTAATCGGTCCGCGAGTAACCGGAGAGAAACCCGAGCGCAATTTACCCACAACGAGGTAATTGATAGTTGTAGGTAATCAATAGAGAGAGCTATGAGAGAGCGAGATGTATGATAACAATTTTCCGAAGTAGCTGACAGAGTTGTCGAAGGAAAGAATGACGTTCTTTCTTTTTTGAACAACGTAAAGAAAGACAAAGCGAAAGATTATTACAACTTATTTCCCCTTGCTGCTTCCGTCTTAAATATGAAAAAGAAAATGAGAAAATAAAAATTTCCGGAGAAGAATTGAGCGAAATAAATTCGAAAATAAAGAAACATGTTTCCGTCTCTAATAGAGACTTTGTCTATTTCGCTAGAAAAGTCGAAATTTTGACACAGTAATCATTAAAGATAAAATGAGAGAAAATTATCGCTAAAAAAAAGACACATTAGTTTCGATGTACGTGTCTCTTATTATTGCGGTTTAGAATTTGATATTTCTCGTTCTCGATCGAGATTGGAATAAAACACATTGCAGATTAGAACACGTATCACATTTGAGCCCAGGTAGGAAGAAATTGAAGTCGTTCGCGTATATATTCTGAATGACAAAATTTATACGTTTCTACGAAGGGCACTCGAACAATTCGGGGACGCTTTCTCGACGAGCGCGTCGAAATAGAGCGGAACGAGCAGTCGTCCGCTCCGATAAGCCGCTTTTCCCCACGTCGCGATTTTATTATCGGCTCTCGGAGTTCTCTTTCTGTCTCTGTCTCTTTCTATCTTTCTTTCTTGACAGGAAGCGTCGCCGACTTCGTGAAACGATCGCCAAAGGAAGTCAGATTTCTATTCTCTCTCTATTTCGCTCGTACAGTATCTGTAAATGTTTAACGTCTCTTTCCGCTTTCTGCGTGTGTCGCCGTCGGCTTCGGCAAGCATCTTGCGCCGCACTTTGTCGTTTTGCCGTCTTGCGGAGGAACTTTTATTGCTTCGCTGCTCTTTCAAGATTCTACGAAATGTCAGACATGAAAGACGTCAGGCAAAGGCTTTAGTAAAGTTCTTCAGTCATGCGAAATAGCGACGATACCTATATCTGGTTTTTCGCACAGGTTTGTTTAAACGAATCGCTTATTTGTAAAATCGACACATTGAGGAAAAAACATTATTTAATTTTTTTTCTAAGTTACCCTTGATGGTTTCAACGTTATAAAAAAAAATAATATTATTAATCTCTTTTTCAACAATTTCGATCATTACGACTCGTCTGTTGTATCTTGCTGCACGTTTTGCAAGCTCTCAACCGTTGCTTTTTCGTGCAACACGTGTTCTACGAAACGCGCTGCTGCTCGCACGCGCAAGCGGCTATATAGGTTACTGTGGCAATCGTGCTTTCGGCGAAATCCAGCCAATATAAACGTCGAAGCTGCTTGCATATGCATATCGATTCGAACACGATGATCCTCGTGCGACCATCCAGCGCGTTTGTTTGGCTCATCCGGATACAGCCAGCGGATACTTGTAACAGGAGACAGAAGACGCATCACGCGGGAAGGTTACATATATATGTCCTATATATGTAACAGTTCGGACTGATGTATATATATACCGCACTTCCGTATATATTCCGTATTAAGCTTTGAATTACGTGACTCATCACGCGGAGTGGAGCTTAATGCCGGAGCTTGTTAATTACATGCGCAGTCTATTCCGCTTGCTTTCACCTTCACGCCTTCCCAATCCCCCTGCCTCTCGTATCTTCTCGCGCCATCTTCCTCCTCGTACTTCTTACTGTCGCTCGATCTCCCTTACTCACGGCGGCGACTATCATCTCTCATCCTCCCGGCGCGGTCCCTGACGCTTGCGGGATATAACCGGCGGCGAGAGCGGTCGGGACGAGCGAGAGATAAACCGCGACGCCGAGCGACGTGAAACCGAGCGGGTTCCGGGTCTTCTCTCGCGGGGGAGGAGGCGATGAAATTTCGGACGCGGAGGTCGCGTTTCTCGAGCTGCGAAAAGACCCAAAAGATCTCGTTTGCCAGAACGGAATTATTATTTATCGGGGCGAGCGAGACATTCGTTATCCGAATGGCGAGAGAATAACACGCGGAAAGAGAGAAAGAGAGTTCTCGAAGTACGTTCCGCGCGCCGACGTATTTACGCTGAATACGATGCAGCGCGGATAAAATGCGGAATGGAAAACCGGGCGTGTTATCGCGCCAAGAGTGCGCTCACTTTTCAGAAGAACTGCGGGAGATTTACGCCGGCAAGAAGTTAAGGCAGTCACGCAGAGAGAAGAGCACGCACGCACGAGTGGATGTATGATGCGCTTGCAGACTTGCGTTATGAGCTTCGTTAAAGTGTTTTTGGAGAACTGTATCTTCAGCTCTTATTGTTATTTCCATAAAATAAAGCGCGTCCCGTCATTTCGCTATACTCTCGTCATCCCTCCGCTACCTTCCGCTCCCGACTACTTGCCATCTCTCATGCTTGTCACTCGTAACGCTCGCGGAATAAACCGGGAAGAGTGGAAAACGCCACCGGAAATTATCATCCGCGTCAAGCCGCTCCGTGTATTCAAATGACCGTACATTTCCTTCATTAAGACCGAAACGCAAAATGAAAACAACCGAACGTTATCGAGAGAAATAAAAGACAAGTACGCGCACATTTGCCTTTAATTTATCTCAACCAAGTGAAAACATACGTGATGTAAATTTAATTAGATAGTACATGTGCGGTTTTTTCAATCCCTTTTTTTTTTAAAGATTAAAAATTATTGTTTAGCGATTTAAAAATAGTTTTGTTCGAGATAACGATCTTACTGTTTACAGGACTCGTGTAATTAATCTTCTCTCACAAGTCGAGAAAATTGAAGTTATACTAATTTTTGCGAGCTCTTGAAAAAAGTAACAAGTTTACACTGCGCTGAACTTTCCGACTTTTCTTGGACTAGTCTTCCTAATTTTTTCCGAGAAACTTTTATGACGCTTTTATTTAATAACATTTAATTTATGCATACAATACCGTAATTACCCTTCAGTTTACACTGTTTTCGCAAACTGAAATAGTTACACGACGAACGGAATCAACGTACGGCGGAATCGTGATGAAAAATGGTAATCCATCGGCTTTTCGGAACGGAGTAACCGCGAAAATTCCGCGGATGACTCGGTTTTGCCGCATAAAAAAACGAAGCACGAAACGACGGATCGTGTCGCGTTTTGTGTCTCGTGATATTTACGCGCGTATAGTTTGCTGCGAAAAGTGGGACGTGAATAGCTTTTTTTTTTTTTTCTGAATTTATTGTGCATTCCCGTAGCATCATACACAGCTTTGATGAACTCACGTCGATTTACGTACGTGCCTCCGAGAAATCTGACGAAAATGAAGAACCCCGGCTGGTTGACCAGGTTATTTTTAACGCGAATTTCAAGCTCTCTCCGGCGCGTTACATTAAAGTCACGAGATAAAAGTATATTGAATAAACAAAGTTAATAAATTAGAATATAAGCGAAAAAACATTACGTTCTTTGTACAATTAATTTTATAAATTTTTTGAGAAAAACTGAATTTTTTAAATATTCCATTTAACTGTTTCATTAATACATCGCGGAGAAAAATTTGTAGCGAAATTTATGAAATTTTTAAATAATACATATTATATTTTATAATTATATAATAATAAAGTAATAAAATTCATAAATTTATAATGTTAAAATAACCATTATATGTATAGTGAAATATATAGAAAAAAATATTTCTCACAATTTTATTAAAAGTTTATCAACGTTACTCTCGTATTTCACATTTCGATTTTAACTTATTTTTTTTTTCAACTTGAAGATTATTACATTCTTAATCGAGATGGAACCAAAGTTGTACGAACTATCGTTAGATCTTTACGCTCGGATAGCACGAAATTCTTATCGTAAAAGCTAGAAGAGAGTGCAAGTTTTTGTAATATCATCTCGATTCGTGTAGAGATCCAATGAGAAATCGCATGATTCTAATGTGAACTCATTGTTCACGTTCCGGATTTGTGAGTGGAATAACGCGCGCGGGGGGCAAATCGAGATTTTCCGCGCGAGCGTGCTGTTTGAAGCATCGTGATGCTTTATACGTGTGAGAACACGTATTTATTTTAAATATAACATCACACACACACAAAATAGGGACAAACAGAGCGCGCAATGTAAATTGAGCTCGAAGTTCGCGCTCTCTCAAGAAATTCATATTGCATCGCGCTATTCAACCTCTCAAACTTCCCAACAACAAAAAAAAGTTGCTGTTCCCGAATTTATCCGAGGCATTAAAAATCTCGCCCCGAAAATTACGAGCTGAAATCTGAAATATTATTACGCTCTTGTTCCGAGGAAACGCGGGCGAATAAATTTTCGAGCCAAGTTCAGCCTTCCGTGCACCACTTGAGCGCGAAGCGAGGCGTTACGCGCGCGCATCGTAAAATAATGCATACGGGGTGAGAGGAGAGAGAAAGAGAGAGAGAGAAAGAAACGAGAAGGGGTGGGCGCGTTAAAACAAGAGAGGAGGAAAAAAAAACAGATTGAACGAACGAGCGAGCGAGCGAGTTGGCGGGCACCCTCCCGGTTTACTGTCGCCGTGCTGTACGTGACCTTTTCCTTCATCCGTGACGCAAGGTACGAACGCGGTATTTCACGGTAACAGTGGTGATAAATCGTAAAACGTGACCATTCCTCCGTAGTGCCGCGCGCGCTGACATCGGGAGGGGGTCGTCTATCGACCGACGCGCCGGCGAAATCGCGCCCGTGGAATCCCGGCAATGCCCGACGACGATGAAGCCTTCGCTCTTAATTCAGCTTAATAATACAGTGCTCTCGAGAACGAAGTGTCGCTCGTCTCCGGGAAAACGTCGCGACTTCATCCCGTACGCTTCGGAGCCTTTCTGAGTTGTTGCGCGATTTTCGCGCAGCAGGAGGGCGGATGTTCCCGTAGGGAGGGTGGACTTTAAAGCGCTCCGAGAGCGCGCCGGGGGATGAGACGCAGTGGCGTATGACAGTAGCATCATTCTTTATACATCTCCTCACTCGGAGGCATAAAACAGTTTCGCAATAAAAGTTTTATACATTTTGTTCTTTTTTAGTTAAATATCATAAACAACAGAATTTTTAACATTTCTTACTCGAACTTTACGTACGTTATAAACTATGTGAGAGAAATATGTTGTAATTATTATAGTTTTACACATACTTCATCGTGTTTAGCAGATAAACCGTTTTTTTTTATAAAGATTTTGCGTAAACGTAACATGTGTTCGCGCATCAAATTCTTGCGAAGATAGAAGATAACCGTGTGTGCCGTGCTACAAAAGTACGAATCGATAGAGAATGTCCAAGGACAACTAAGAGAAAATGCAAATCAACGCGCAGAGTTCGTAATTAGTGTAAACTAAACGATAAAATATTACGAGCTGGTCTCACTGGTGGCTCATTAACCCTCATTTGGTGAGTTTCCACTGAAACTCGCTCCCCTATGACGGGTACGGTCTTCTTCCTCAAAAGCGACCGTATACCCTATGGGATTACGTTGTCGAGCTTGCAAAAGCTCGGACCTTTATGTACCGGTAGACGCTACCGGCATTGAGAAAAGATTGCCGTGATTTGGATGAATCAGATCCTCTCCTCCATTCTCGTCCAGCCGCGTCTCATTAATTATTTCTTTTTTAACTTTAATAAAAGTTTCTCCGCTACATTCGCGTCCCAAAAGAAGCAAACATCACGTACGTACGTATATGCATATGTACATCGAAATTTCTCACAATGGCATCTCTCGCATTAGGCAAGTTGATGAAACTCGCCAGAAAACTTCTTGCCAAGGAAAATCTCGCGTTCTCGCTATTTACAGCTCGTTTCAGTTTTATTCGCCCCCGGCGTTTCTAATCTCGACTCAACTCTCTTTACATGCAATAAAATGAATTGATAGTAAGCGCGAGGAAAGGAGCAAGAGTCACGCGCGCGAGTCTCACAGAGATATTTACGTATTTCCGTCCGGAACTCGTTCGTTCGTCTATTGAGAAACGTCGTATAGCTTTGCGAAGTTTGGCGGAAGAGACAGGGAGAGGACAGGGAGGACAGAAAAGAGGGAGAGAGAGAGAGAGAGGGAATAAATCACTCCTCTTCTCTCTCCCCCTCCTCCCATTTCTATTGTACCTAGTTGCGGGGGATATATCTCGTCTATCGCGGCTGGTATACGTGAGCGGAGTTAGGATCGCGCCGGGCGATAACCGGTCGTTACTCAACAGAATTTACGGCTGCGGTTTTGCAAAAATTCATAACGCACAAAATTACGATAAAGACACACACCGTACCACCTTCTTTACATCCCTCTATCCCACTTGTTTTTACGATAAAAAAAAAGAGAAAGTGCGCGAAAGAGAGAGAGAAGTCGAGTTAGATGAAAAGCAAAGTATATAATAAATTTCCGGAAATTCCAACGGCCCGCGAGGAAATTCAATTTCGAGATAATTAACTGAGATAACTTACGGTGTCTATATAGGAGAACATTGGCGAGGTACATTGATATATACGTTACGCGCTTTTATCGGACGCTCCAACCACGTAAGGACAAAAAAGGAGTTATCGCCGTGCCCGCAAGGCGAAATTAATTAAAAGCCCTCGGTTTTTCACCTTGGCGCGCCGCAAGCACGGCCGCGAGCAATTAGCATAAACATTTGAAATTCATCGCGAGAGACAATGGGTGCGGACGTAGCGATTTTATCCGCGCCCACGCGATATCGCATCGTTATCTCGCGTTCGGTGACGAATTAGTCAATATCAATTATACAACAACGCGCGCGCGCGCGCGCGTTGAACACACATTTTACGTATTCGGAATGATTTAAATGACAAAATCAGTTTCCGCGTGTGAAACTCGCCGTTCCCGTTTTGCTATAGTTTCGCACCGGGTAACAAATTGGCCTTACGACTCAAATTTCAATACACGACATTTCACTACCGCGACATTTTCCGCGTGGCAAGTAGACAACGGTTGATGTATTATTATTATTTCTATCTACGGCGGTGCTCGCGTACATAGTTGATGCTTTTATACACGTATATTATACATATAATTCTCTCTCTCATATCTAACAATAAATTTCCATTTCAATTAATGCATTTGATTATCTCTCACATCGCGTATATCTTACGGTGCAAGCCGTTGCGCAACATTGTTTAAAGCAAAGGCTTTAAACATACCGTATAACGATATCGCGCCGGCAATCGCGTGATACAAACGAGCCTTTGTCGATTCGCGCGGGCGATAATAATGTGCACCGGCGACCACGCAAACCTCGCTCCCCTCGCTCAAACTAATCACGGCCTCGTAAATTTGTCGGAGGCTATCGCCGTTCTTTTTTTTTTTTGTTTTTTGTTTTCTCGCTCTCATCGGGCGGGAATTAATACGGCCGTTATAAATCGGCCGTGCAAAACGCATAACACAACAATTTCACACCGACGCGCACGTCGGGTCGCGTCGAGGATCAGATATATCTCGCCGCGCACGAGAGTCGGACGCACCCGTCAGTTTACGTCGGTGGATTTACGCTCGCGTATGATATCGCTCGGTCGCAACCCGCCGCTCTGTTAATTACGCGTCTCAACCGAGCCGACAATCGATCCGATCGATCGTGCTCTCGAAACGTGGTCGCGAAAGCGCGCGCACCAACTGCTGATTTCAGTCAGCGTCGCGCAGAAACGGAACAAACACCGAGAACCAAACCGTGAGCAAACGTGTATTCGCTCTACTACGTTACGTACTGCGTAAGGCAGGCGATCAATCTGCTTGGAAAATCAGGTATTACAGGGTCCGATTGCGGATGAGCGATAGACTCGAATGGCGAAATGACCAATCGCACCGGGCTATTGAACCGACACGCGCGCGACAGTAAAAAGAATTTATGACGGAGACGTTCGCAAATGCGATCGTAAAAAATAAAAACCGTATCATGAACAAAATCGTTTTCCGTCGAATTCAACGTTTCCACTGAGGTATTACAAACTAAATTATAGAGGAAAACAATTGTTGTTTTATGTTAAATATGCGATATTTGGCGCGGAGAAGTAAGTGCAAAGTTTGATTAAGCATAATAATATAAAAGCAAATTTTATGTAAAATACCTAATGTAAAATTCATTTAGTTGAAACATTGAACGAGGGTAGACGACGGAAAAATAAAAGGAAACGGAAATATTATTTTAATCCATCCAGTGTATGACCAATGTCAATCGTGAAAACGCGGTCTTTCGCCGCTCCATTAAAGTTCTTGATTAGGAAGCTCCCGCTGTTTCTTTCTCAAGAAAAAAAAAGAAGAGAACTGGAACTGTTCGCGTTACTTCGTCGCTCCCTTTTCGAAGCCGTTCGCCCGTAGTTTCGTTAAACGATGAAGCCTCGCCGGGCTCCTACTTCGTCTTCTCGACCTCTCTCGTCCAACTTTTTACTGCGCCGCCGCTGCCGCCGTATCCTTCCGCCAGCTTCGGAGAGAAACTCTGGTTCATCCGTTCTCTCTTTCTCTCTCTCTCTCTCTTCTTCTTTTTCTCTCTCGCAAGCTCCGTCGGTCGGATATTCTCCGAACGATATTGCAAGAATCGAAGGAGCCTTTCTCGTTTTGCTCCGAGTCAAGCCGCCACTTTACGACATCCCGATCGACTCTGCCTTTTTTCGCGCGCTATGCTCACTTCCAAGTTCTTTCGTGGGCGAAAACATTTAACGAACCCCGACGAAATAAAATTCCACGAGAATTTTTCGCGAGCGCTTTTAAGTGTCAAGTTAATTATGCAAAGTTTAGTTCAACACTTTATTCTAACTTTAAACAAGTTCGCAGATTAATTTCTAAACTCTTCATGTACCGAGAGGGAAGAGAAAAAGAGAGAGAGAGAAAAAAATGAGGAAGAAAGAAAAAAGCAGTGTAGTCATTAATTAATATGTCTTTTTTCACGATGTATCTCGACGTATCTAATTGTTTAATATAAATGCTCTTATTACACGCATATTTTCTTTTCCTCAATACAATATTCGCTCATACATTTACTGAGAAACACACATTTCTATAAAAATAACAGAATTGCGAAGTCATTTGCGTCTGAAGAAATAAAATTACGCGTGAAAGGTAAACTGCTTTTTTCTTCAATATAAAAATTTCGCTCGTAGAAAACGATCGTCCATTTCGAAGTTTATACTACCGAGCGCAAAAAAAAAAGCAGACGACGGATTTCTTCGAGTCGCACACACCGCGCGCGCACACACACCGGAGATGAAAAAGCGGGAAGAGGTTTCGCAATCTCGAAAATAAATAAAAAGCTCGCGGACCCCTCGCCACGAGTCGCTTGAGGAAAGATTGATTTTGTCCATTAACAGACAGGGGAGAAAACGACCGTAGCAGCACAACACAAACCTCGAAGCTGCTGTGTTCCATAAAAAATGCATTAATCTGAACGAAGATACCTTTTGCACGCTCGGTCCGCTCGGTGTCTGGCCCGGAGCTCTCTTTGCTCTTAATAACGCCTTCACGGTCCATAACGGATTGTTTTTCCGGCCAAACTGACAGGTTCGACGTTGTTGCAAGATCAAAAGGTCGCAACGCGGTAGCTCGCCTGCTACGCGAGAGCTTCCACATTCTAAACGCCGGGGCCTTTGTCTCTGCCAACGCCGGCTGGGCGTTTGATCGACACGCGTGCGCATTTAAATTAAAGTGACTACAAAATGTGTCCGGCCAAATTGAGTAACAAGTCAGTTTTCCCAATTAAGAGCTTTCAACGATGGCAACTCAAAAAAAAAAAAAAAGCATATATATTTTTTATCGAGTGTTATCTGATATATTACTTTTTCCTATTTTTATTTCTCATAATAATACTCTTGGGCTGGAAACACGCGCGGAATACATTCTGCGTGCGCGTCACGTGTGTTTTTTAAACGCCCGAAGAATTATCATTTCTCTCTTTCTCTCTCTCTTTCCGAGTAAAATAAATCTCGCTTTACTATAGTTTCGCACTTTGAAATACGCGCCGAGCTTGACGCGTATTAATGCGTGTAAGCAGTTGTACTTCACCTCGCGCGCGCGCCATTCTACTCGTCGGAAGATAAAGTAAAATTAATACGTGACAATGAAACATGCCGAGAAACATTTGGGCGTTTGTGTGAAATAAACTTGGAGAAAAGCGAGCAGAGGCGCGATTGGATGCACTATTGAGACGGTTATTTCCCCAGCGATTTGATTCTATTCAACACAACGGTAGATAATCAAAGTCGGTTACGCGCTTTCAGACCTGGACCTATACCCGTTTCGCGATACACGGAAATATAACAACTGTGTCGCAAACCACAACGATTGCAACGAGGAAAATTATGAGATCGCAGAAGAGAGTCAAGCGAGAGATGTGCTAAAACCCTTTC
>QVNV01013702.1:0-10586 GCA_014825455.1 Pseudomyrmex pallidus
GGGGAAGGGGGTGGGGGGAGGAAGTGTATCGTCGCTTAATCGCTAAACCTATAACTTTAATACGATAAGGATCGGACAACTGACACTGAACCCGCCGCGCTTCTCGGAAAGTCGCGTTTTTTGCAATGTTTTAAATTCCCCCGCTCGAGGAGGCCGACGCTCACGCGAGTGGACCATTAGATCACGTCGTGAGAGGTCGTCGTACGAGGGTGAAAATCGCCGCGAGCAACGGGACGAGAAAATCGACGCGGATTACGCGCGCTGCGGCGGTCGAACGCATATGATCGCCCGCGCTAAGTCTCTGCCTGTTCACGTACGCCATCGTCACCTTTTTCTCGGTACGGTACATTTTCGAGCCCACCTCGGCGATGCATTTCACGTTGATCGTCCCGCTGTTGGTGAAGTGCCGTTGATCGGCCTCCAACCAGAGCCCCAACTGGTTTGGGATGCCACCACCGGTGCCGATGGGCGGCAAGGGCGGGTACTGGACAGTATCCTCGCGACGTACCTGCAACAAAACATCCCCTTAAATAAAAAAAAAAAAACACACACACACTTCACTGTCTCTCTTCGCTGTTACAATTTATATAATACATATAATATCTCTCTTTCTGCCCATTATAATTAACTTATCCTTTTAGAGGAGTAAAAAACGCAATATATATATTCCAAGAATATATATATATATATATATATATATATAGAGAGAGAGAGAGAGAGAGAGCAGCGCGTAATAGAAAGATAATTAATTTATCGGAAAATTTTTTCCGTATATCTATAATAGCCACGTGATTACGTACGAAGGAAAAGGATCAAAAACTTGGGAATTACATGCTCGCTTTAATTATTATTCTCTTTCATTTGAATGCGCGATCGATTTCGATACTTCTGCCGGCCCCCTCCCCCCACCTTCTTTCGGCCCCCGATATTATTCCTTTTTTTCCGCGCGTTACGCGTGCAATATATAAGAGCCCGTATTTTATATTACGCTAGAGCGCTTACATATGCAGGCCCCTTCTCTCCCCTCCTCAAACCCCGTGGTATAATAAGAGGAGAATTTCGTTGAAAGTCGACACACCGCGAATCGTTTGTTACGTGCCGAGCTACAGAGTAAAAGAAGAGCCGCGCGCGCGCGGCGGAAATTTTTGTCTCGCGCGCGCGCGCACGTTGTTAAAGACGAGCTCCGGAGAGGGAAGGAACAAGGTCTCGCGTAAGAGTAAGAGAGAAAGAAAAATCGAGCCACGTCCGCTTTAATTTCTGACACGGCAGATAAATTCGCGTGTCAGATCATTTCTCCGTTCCGTTAAGCGAAATTTTTTTTTTCGCCCATTATTTGCGACTTCCCACGGTGCATTGTTTTCTCTCGCGGCACAAACGCGATACGTCCATTGTCCGCGAAAGAAATTATTGTTACGACCAATATCATCTAGCGTTTTTCCTTCTGACGTAAAAAAAAAAAAAAAAACAGATTACGTTTTCATTTATTATATTTTAATGCAACCTCGACATGTTTAAATACCTCGAGTTTTTCGGGTCATTAGAATTTACACAGTTACGCGTTCTCTCGCACTTGCTTAAAAGTTTTCCCGATTCGAGATTTTATTCATGAACGGAACTTTCGCGGAAATACGGAAGATACTTCTCCGCGAGCGTCGCGGCGGCGGCGGAGCTCGCGCGCTGTTCCAATACGAGCGATATTGTTAGGGGAGTTTCCAAAGACTTCGGGGGAAGGGGGGAAGGAAAGGACAGATCACGGGATCGTCTGCTACGAAATGCTGGGCGCATACATATGCAGCGGACGATCAGCGGGCGTTTGGCTTTAACCGTTCGACGTTAACCATAAGCCGTGGTACGAGTCATGTAACTAATCGAACTAGCACATTGGACCGAGCCAAACTATCGTCCTCGCTTTGTGGCGAGGATCGCCGACTCCAAAGTTAAAGCCCCAGTCCATAGAGAACTACTGTTCGTAGATAATGCTCGGATCTCTCTCTCTCTCTCTCTCTTTCTCCTGGTCGTCTTACTTACCAATAACTTCCGCATGCTGGAGCTGAGAATAATGGATGTCGCGTGACTCGAAATTTTCGTACGAATCCGACCGATGGGTCGTCGATTGCAAACAATTCGCGCGCATTATCCGAGGTGTTGTATCGGGCAAAAATAAAAATTACATCTGATGGATGGGTTTTTGCAAGATTGTTGAAATATACATATATGTATATGTACACACACACGCACACGCACACTACATACGCGATACACCGCGTTGATTGATAGTAACGAAAAAATTCATCGAAACACATCGCGCGGCAAAATTTGCGTCACGACCGTTACAACGTTCTTGTTTTCTGAAAATGCCAGTCGCGCGCGTTTCGACGCCGCATTTCGCCGCTTGCGTCCATATATATACCGTATAGCCGCGCGCCGCCGTCCATGTCGGGTTTATTGATGCATTACACCGTTTTGTATTTTGCATTTTGCGCAACGTCGCGCATCCGTGTGTCTAATGTGAGCGTGGGGATTTTAACAAATGTGCCAAAGCCGGTTCAATCGAATTTATTGCCTCACGGCCTTTTGATTTATTCGTTATTACGTTTTATTACGACGCCCCGGCTCTCAAAGCTCTCTTTGAAGAGAGAGAGAGAGAGAGAGAGGGAGGGAGGGAGGGAGTGAAGAGCTTCCGCATTTTATTCCGGGTGCATGTTGTGGCGCATTGAGGTGCAAGTTTATAAATTTTAATTTTCTATTATAGCCGTCCTCTTTTGACCTGCATAGCAATGATTCGAGAGGCAAGTTTTTCCGAGTTCTTTCATCAAATTAATATCAAACAGGCAATAAACTAATAATGAACGAATTATTAAGCGCGCGCGCGCTGATTACAGAGCTACGTTATTTACAGTTTTCACTTTAATGTGAAAAGTATTTTTTCAGCGCTAATTACCGCGGAAGTATGGCGTAGCATTTAATTAAATTCGCATCTCGTTCGCATTAAAATTTTACCGACATAATGCGCGCGCGCATCCCCCCGCGGACGTAGTCGTATCGTGGAAAAAAGAGTGCCGCGCGCTAATTACACGAATCGTTTCATCGCGGGTTTCATTTCGGCCGAGCGAATCATTTTCGCAAGAATCGCACGAGCTTTTTGCGATTATCGAAGGCGACGCGCGACGTCGTCGTCGTCGTCGTCGCCCGGCTCGCGGAATCGAGACGATAATGTAATTGGCAATAGATCTCGTCGAGCGATGGTGGTGGTGGTGGTGGCGGCGACCACCGTCACCACCACCACATAAACCTTCAGGAGGCAGTTATTATCGGCGATGAAGGTTAATCGTCAGGGTGTGCTGGCGCGAAGCGATATTTCAAGACCGTTCGAGACCGCGCGTTGACTCGGCGACGATTGCCCGACGTCATATCGGTGATTTATGCACGTCCGCACGGATACCGGAAGATCATTGTTCGTCGTTCTCTCCTGCGCCCCCACTCCCCCGTTCGTCGCATTGTGCCCTCGCCTTTTCATCGAGCGAACGGTTCATCCCCGGGTTCGAACAATGTTTGCTGCCACGCGAACCCCGTCGCGAGGCCCCGTCCTCCATAAGGCCGATTTGCCCGCAATTTCTGAAGGATTCATTGTTCGATCGCCGATCGTGACCGGAATCTCGCGCGCGCTCGGCGACAATGGGAAACGATTGGGAAACGTGTAATATGCATTCCCCTGTGAGGAAACACGAACGAACTCTCTCTCTCGCCAGGAATTTTCAGGCGTGCGGTTTTTTTTCACGCAGGTGAAAGAAAAGGAAAGAGAGAGAGATAAATGTATTTTTAGCAACGTTTTTACATCGTTTTTTTATGTAACCGTGGATGGATAAGTTCGAAATGTTTTTCACGGCGAAAAAACCTCCGCGTCAACAGACGAAATTTGTATGAAAAACCATCTGTCAACTTTGAAAGCTATTAATTCGACCGTTATTTGTCTCTCGTTCAGAGAGAAAGAGAGAGAGAGAGAGAGAAAAGTGGAATTCGACTGGCTAATAATTTCGCGAAAACTATTTACGAGACGGTATAATACTTCACTGTTATAAATATTTTACGCGCGCGCTAAATGACGACGCCGCGGAAAAATAAGATTTATACCGATCTCATTTGTTCTCATACATATGTCTCGTTGCTCGCGAACGACAACTTTTCAGTAACGATGAAAATATACGTGAGAAATATAATGAAGCTTGCGGACACACACGGTGTGCTCGCACACGTGTGGACCGTGTAATTATATTTTTTGAAATAATTCCGCGTTCATTTGTATTCGCCGGCAGCCGGGCTAAGAACAGTGTAAATCCTCATTTCCCGGACGGACATTGGGTACGCAGCAGACATTGTGTGCGCGCGCGGTAAGCGCGTATACACATATATATTTTTAAAACAAAGTTTCTTTTGAAAATTATTCGCAGAAATATTTCGCAGCTTAATTACGCGCTATGTGCGCGCGCGTGCGTGTGTGTGGTGGTTTTTTTTTCTTTTTCAACATTTTCTTTGTCTTGTGAAGAATTTAAACGCGGGTGAAAAAATTTGTGCGTAGCTTAACTGCGAACACTTAATTAAAAATTACGTGTTGTAACCGTTTTCTTTTTTTACTTACGAGCAAGCTTACGTATTTACACTTGCAACAAAAGTTCAAACTTGTCTCGAAACGAGAAGATTTCTCGCGTTCCCCGCGACACACGAGAGTTGAGAGAGAGAGAGAGAGAGAGAGAGAGAGAGAGAGAGAGAGAGAGAGAGAGAGAGAGAGAGAGCGAGGCTGCAAGGAAAATAATGTAATTTTGACATAACATCGTTTCGGGTGACTTACATGGTACAAGAAGCAAAAGGCGGCGAACTCAAAGCGGCGACGAGGAGGTGGTGCGCGACTGGTTTTGCTTTGGGGATTCGAGCTTGGCGCTGCGCGTTCTCGCACAGCGCTCGAAACGCGTTAAAACAACTTTTCCCCGTAATATCTGCTTTAACGGCGCCTCCGGCTTACATCGCGTGAATTGCAACGGCACACACACACACGGTGCCAACGTTGGACGTTTGCGAGAATAATCTGGACTTTATGAGAGCACCGTGCCCGATGGGGGCTTACTTACACATGTGTGTACACGCGCGCGTAACAAAGGTCGGCGCATCTCCGAATTGTGTGTGCGAACGAAACGCATCGCGCAAAGCTGCGGGTAAAACGACACGAGGAAAAATTAATTAATTCGAAACGATAAATTTCTTCCGCGAGCGATTCAATTTTCGCCAACGACAACGTCGTTGTATACAACATACGTATGTGTGTGTGTGTTCGCGACGTTGAAAGGATTATCTGAGATTGATCTTCCGCAGGTAATGGCTGCGTTTTACCGTTTTCATTAAAGCGGGCATTCATTATTCGAAAGGGGGAGGGCGCGAACAAACGGCGCGCGCAACGTAGGACGCTATCGGGTCGCCCGAGACATTTGTCTCGCAGAAGCGAATAACAATCGCTTCTAAATGGTAATTTGTGCGTGCTTGATATCGCGCTGATTTATGCAAACGTTGTCGATGAGCGTTACGCGGCCGCCGATACGATATTGAAACCGAATTTACGAGACGCGCGCGCAATTGGTGTCGAATGTCATCTTCTCGCGATGACGTCGTCGTCGCAATAACGAGATTCGCTCCCCCGCCTTTCGCGATGTTTCATGTGAATTACGCGTGCTTACCCAAACGCGGGGATGTCTTTTTTTTCCAATGGAACATTGATGGGGGTTTTTTTTCGCGAAACATTCGAGCGCTCCGATTTCTTAGTTTCCGAGGGGAAACGACAACAGCGAGCGCAAAATTATCGCGATTGCACAACCTCGGTGTAAGTTCCGTTATTTTTCGTTGTAATTAAAAAAAAAAAAGATGGCAAAGAAACATATGCACACAAGTTCAAATTAATTTAAGCGGATTTTCAGAATCTTTCAGATTTGCCGCGGAAAAAGATTACTTGGTAATGTAATGCGGTTTCTCGCGCAATTTGGTACACGAGAGAACGTTGGCAACAGAGACTTTGTGGGTACATCAGGATGATAAGATAAAACTTTCTTTGATATTTTATATATATATACACGAGAGAGAGAGACGTCTCTTTTTAAGTCGGGCCATCGATATGGATGAGATTATCGATTTAAGCGCGCAAAGCTTTCAGAAGTTCTTTGAGCCGTAAGCCCCTTTTCGTAAGAAGCTAGTAATGAAACGTTCGTTCTCGTTAAGTTACCTGGTGGTAAATTCACTTACTGGTGAGTTGGAATTGCGCGCAAAATCCAATATAAGTTTTTGTCGTCGGGAGGAAGAGGAGAAGGACAGTACTTCTGTCTCTCTCTCTCTCTCTCTGATTTCGACGCGAAAAATATTGCTTCGAAAAATTTTCCAAAATTGCAGAGCGAAACCCGAACATATTCTCCCCGCCGCTTATTTTCGCAGAATAAAATCTCCGAATTTTCGAACCCCTCGCTAATTTTCCTGAAATATAACGGACGTAATAATTGCGCGGATCGAGTTTTCATCAAGATTTGAAATAAATGACGCAATTATCAATGTCGGGAGAGAGAGAGAAAATACGACGCATTAATCGCCGGAGCAATTTCGATTGAAATTATTCTCCGTTATGCGAATATAAGCGAGGCAAAATCCCGTCGAAAGTCTATCTCAAATTCCAGTAGCCCCGCGGCTGTTCCGTTGCCCGCGATCGCGCTCAAACGCGCCGACGCGATTTCCGATTTTAACACCGCGTTTCTCTAACTTTGCGCATCTCTTAAACTGTTTTGCATGAAATTAGACAATTTCGCCGTCTCGTCGAGTCGCGAGTTGTTAGCCGATCGCGATTTCGCTGTGTTAATAATTACATAAGAAAAGCACGGAAAATGATGACAATTTCTCTCTCTCTCTCTCTCTCGTTTGCATTTATCAACGGAAAGAAATGTCTGTTTAAGACGCCGCCTCGAGATATTAACAAATTACTTGAGAGTTTCTAAGGACGATTAAATGTATTTTGTTACAACGGAAATCAAATTGCGATCAAACATTTCTGTTCGCACGCCGCGCGATCAGTTCGCAGCAGCCGAGAATGTGCGAGGAGAAACGTCGCGAGGAGCGGGCGCGCACGAGCTTGAGGAAAGGAACACGAACGTCAACTTTGCGAGAACGTGCAACGACCGTGAAAAATAAAGTATTTACACAAAAAGTTGCGCGAATGCATAAGATATTCGCCCGCCCTATTCGTCGTCGGACTTTGGTCGTCTTCTTCCTGCGCTTTATGCGACGCGTTTCTCAAATCGACGAGAACGTCGCGGCGCTTTGTTATCAGCGTGTTTCTCCTCTCCATCCCTCAGATACGACGAAACTTTTCCTCCACGCGCAGTTTGCCGACGACAATGCGCCTCGCCACAGGATTCGCTCGCAGGCGTACGCGCTTTTCGCGTACTGCTTTTCTCTCTCTCACCGTTCTCTTAACGCTTTAAACTTTCTCCCGTATTATTACTCCATTCTCAATGCCTTCTCTAACCCTTTCTCCACTATCTTTCTCAATTTTAAATAGGTACAGTCTCTTCTCCCGCGTTTCTCTTTTCTCCAGAAATTATATGCCGCGGAGAATATTGCCCTCTTTCTTTTATCGCTCGCTACTTATTAACAGAGAAAAAAATATAGCGTCTGAGAGAAGGAGAGGAAGAAAGAGAGAGAGAGAGAGAAAAGAGAATGTTGAAGATGTTGGTACAATAATGTTTACTCTCATCATAATTGAGTCGCCTTCTCATATCTTGAGATGAATGTTGCTCGAGATGTAGGATAACATCGTATCTCTCTCATTTCCGTGATATATTTCCGACGTATAAGTGAAAAAAAAAAAAACTTCAATTCCGCGTTACGATTATTAAAGCTATATAATTTGTTTCACTCGATTATTCATATTTTTGTCATCCTTGTCGTCGTTTCTATTACATATGTCTATTCATTCACGTTTTATAGAAATATTCGCATTAAAAAATTCGCAATGTGCGATAGGCATTTGGTCGCGTATATCTCTCGTAAAACTTGCAAAATTAAATGTTCCTCTTAAAAAAAAAAAAAAAAACTATCAGTGCGAAAGTACACACATGGAAACTGCATCTGCATCTATCGAAAAATGTATTACTTCAGTTCTGTCTCCTCGATAGCGCTCTTCACGACGATCAATTTTAACGAGAGACAATGAAGCATATCTTCCCAAATCTTTCTGGCCCATTTCCGCTCTTTTCCCCGGAACGTATCTGCATATGAAAAATGTATTTGCCTTGCTTCATATTCGTCTTCCGCTCTCGCGAATAAAAATGCGAATCATTTTTCGCTCGCTTAGTTTCGCTCGCGAACTCGCGGGGTTCGCCGTTAAAAATATATACGCCCAGGTACATCGTCGCCTCCGTCACTTTTTTTTTTTGTGTGTGTGTTTCTCCCCTACAGCTCTCCCTCGCGTCTAGTCTCTTTGATTATCCACTTTACGAGGTACATCCGTTATCCTCATACTGGTTCCTCTATTTTTCGCACACTTCTTACCTCTCTCCCTCGCGCACGTCTTTACTTATTATATATATCCTCGCACACCGATTTTTCAGTGCGATCTTGGAGCCGATTTTTTTGTTTTTTATCTTCTCTTCGATGCTCTTTTACCTTCATTTATGTGAGTTCTGCGCACTTTTTTATGAACATAAAATAGTGTTTTCCATATGAATTATTTCATACTTTACAAATGTGTTTTAAAATTTATTCTATTTTTTTTTTGGTTTGCAATTTTTCTTGTTACGCATTTTATATTTTAAATTTATGTATTTTACATAATTTTTTTCCTCTGTGTGTGTAGAGGTGTGTGTTTGTGTGTGCAGAGTTCTTTTATATGTTCGCATATATTTGCTCTGTACATAATTCTGTGTAGGCTGTATATAATACCCCTCCCTTCTCAATAAAGTCAGACTCCCATCCCACCCCAAATGGCACAGACGGCACTTTTTCGCATATGATCCGCGTCCGGTTCCATTTCCTCGGAACTTCCGCACTTCTCTCTTGACTGTCTTCCGGCTTCGCGCCAGTTTTCAGTATCTCTTTCTCTCTTTCTCTGTGACTTTTATTTACTCCCGCTGCACAGAAGCGCGACGTAACTTTCTCGCAGCTTCCGTCGTCCGGTTTTACTAAACGACGTCGCGAATCGAAGTCGCGCGGCTCTTCTCCACCCGGGGGAGGTTGTTAATTACTCGCTAAAAGTTACCGCGCGAGAGTAAGTCTCTTCTCGACTTTCTCTCTCTCTCTCTCTCTCGCTCGCCCCGATACTCCGCAGCACTCTCTCTAAATGCGAGATTTAATTTTCGCTCCTCTCTTGAATAGTCGCTGGCAATAGCGCGCTGTGGTTTCCGCGAAGATTTGTCTCCAGCTTGGTGAGCTTGCCTTTCTCGTTTCTCCGCCAAGCTTTTGTCGTGCGGTCGTTCTACCTCCGGTCGTTTGATCTTAGTGTCTTCGTACTTTCCTCTCTCGTCTTTCTTCGGTCTCTCTCTCTCTCCAGAGATTAAGTGGTCGAGTCGTACCTAACCTAACCTGGACTCAACTCGGATTCAGTCATTGAAAGCGCCATCAAAACCATTACATTACCGACTCGGATTGAACGCAGACTTTTGATCTTTTTTTTTGCACCTTCGTGTCTGTTATTCATTTTTCAAACTCGCGAGTAAAAAATTTTCCGCAAGCGCCAGATGTTGTTAAAATATTAATCAAACGCGTACGTTTTTTTGTTTTGAATCGCGAGTGAGAGTCTTGACCACGTTTTTAGAAACGTTGTTTCTTCACCTCTTCATCGAGCGCCGATAGTTTTGACGACGACAATATTGACCGCGTATTTTTTTATATTCTCCCGCGAACAGATTCTCTCTCCCGTTCGTCGTGGAACGAGACTCGATTCTCTCGCGTCTCTTATTTTTTTTTCCTTTTCTTCAAGGTTTTCATTTTCAAGACAGAGATTAAGTGGCGAAACGGCTGTACACTCTGGGGCAACTCGCCTGAGTTTTTCGTGCACGTTATTGAGTCTGCGTCTTCCCGTGTCTTCTCCCGCTTGGCTTTCCTTCGTTTTCCTCTTTTTTCACAATTGATTTTGTTACAGATCCGTCGTGAGAAATTTAACCGCGTCTGTTTCAGACCCGACATTTTTCCGTCGTCTTTTTTTTGTATGTGCGTCAACAATATTTGTATATCGAAATCTTTTCTGGCAAAATATATTGTGGATTCGAATTAATTAATCTGTAATTTGAGATCTCTGCGAACATAAGGCGCGTGTAACAATTATTTTTGTAATTTTTCGATGTCGTAGATGTCATCTGTTCATACGTGAGGTCAAAGCTGTGGTCTTAGCTGCCACGACGATTGAGATAAAAAAATCTTGTAAATCTTGTTCTTTTAAGCTCGTGAAAATGTCACAGGGAAAGAGCCAAGCCAAGTTGTTTTATATATATTTAATTATTGTAGGGACTGTCGGACGTTTCGGTCCGTGTTTTCGGACCTTCTTCAGTGACAATCAATAATTATCG
>QVNV01013706.1:0-10563 GCA_014825455.1 Pseudomyrmex pallidus
CGTCACGCTAAGTCCGTATAGAAGCGCAGAGATATCGACGCGGCGCGATGCGCTTTCTGCCGTGAGCGACAGGCTGGATGTCCGGAATGCGAGCGGAAACCCGTTTCTATGAGTCAAGCCTGACTATTGACAACGAAGAGAGAAAGAGAGAGAGAGAGAGAGAGAGAGCTGCCCGCGGCCCGCGATAGCCGATCTTGCGGTTCTGGATCGTAGCACGCGATCCGGTGTATCGCGCGTATAGCGCGGCGGAGGGAGAAAGAGAGAAGGAATTTTTGCGGGATCGAATCATGTTACGCCGCGAAGATCACCTTCGATAGGGATGCCGATAGGGTACCGTGACCACACGGAGATGCACGTAGGATCGCATTTAACGTGTAATTGGTTCACGGACGATGAATAACGTGGATTTTAACGCGAACGTGTGTTACGATCGCTTGCGTTTTTTTTTTTTTTGTAATAATCGCACGCTTCTCTTTCAATTCTCTTTCTTTGCGCGCACATCTAACGAGCGGCAGAAGAAAGCGAGCTCGAAACGACCGCGACCGCCGCGTATTTACGTTAGAGTCTCGGAGGAGGACAGATGTTTTACACAGGTGATAAAATAAGGAATGTGTATGCGAAACTTCCGAGTTTCTTGGAAGGGATTCTCGGAATTTGAGAATTATAAGAAATCTTAATAAAGATTCTCTTCCGAGTCGAAATAAGACGATATAACACGGAATGAAGCGCACCGATTTCCGACACTTTGGTTGTTTCCCGCGCGGGAAACGATTTGTGTGTAAAAACCAACGTGCGTGCGAGATTGGAAAACTAGCGTCGATCTTTCGGCGCGAACGACCGAAACGCGAGTCGCGCAAGTCGAGCGTCGCCGCGAAGCGTACGCTCGTAAAGTTAACGGAAGTTAACGGTATATCGCGCGAGAAGGAGATGCGCGCGGAGAAATTCGATCGATCGTTTTCCAGTTGAGTAATAAAAGGAGACGCGCCAATTGGTCGTATTGATAAAATTGACGAGGCAACGCACGGGAGATAAAATATCGTTTCTCTCTCTCTCTCTCTCTCTCTCTAAACTGCATTCATTTGTGCGAAATAATTCGCGGAATTTACTCGCAACGTGATTTATTTCAACGAAAATCTTGTTCTCGCGCGGAAAAAAACTAGCGCGAACGTAAGTCGCACACTTGAAATTTGAATTTTTCAAGCGCGCGCGAAAAAACAAAACGAATAAATAAATGAAAAATAAGCCACCGCGGATACACGTTTTCCACGCGACATATGTAGGCAGCGTCGCACGATGCTATCGAGTTCATCGATCCGTAATGACAGTGGTCTCTTCGTGATCTCCGCGCGCAATAATGGCACGTTCAATAAAGAATAACATGCCATCCGTTTTTAATCGCCGCGTGAAAAAGCACGAAATTGAGTACCTGAAAACTGACTGACGTTACTTTTCTGTTGCGCGCGGCAGTGGTTTAATACGCCGCCATTTTTTTTCATTTTTCTCTCAACTTCGCTTGCTTACAACGTCAACTGTGTGACGACGCGCGGCGACGACGACGTTCACATTGTTCTCACGAATGACGGGACAATAATTCACGCGCGTGGATTGTAATTATATTATAATCTATATATAGATGTAAATTATTTGATAAAGCGTCTCGTTCGAAATTGCTTTACTTTAATTACAACGCATACGCGCGCGCGCGGAATCTCGGCGGCGCGTTCATACGGCGGAGATAATTATTTTTGCAACAACATAATTAAAGAAAAATTGTGTGTCTCAAAGCTCGCGAAAGGAATTTCTAATTGCAATTAAGATAGAGAGCCAGGGCGACCCCGTATGGCATTCCGTTAGATAAGCAAGAGAGGCGAGCTCGCGTGACCCGCTCGTGCCGTGAGTGAGAGGAAATGTATGAACAACGAGCCCCCGGGAGAGGCTGTACGCGCGCGGTCGTAGAAAGTGATAATAATGCGAGCACACGGTAATGAAGTATCGCCGCCGAGAGATCCTCTCTCGGTCGAGAGCGGTCGGTCGTCGTCAGCGTTTTTCCGCTTAAGAAATGTTTTTTGAATAAAAAATCGAACGATGAAACTGGACTATCCCGTTAAATAATTGTCGCAAATAATAATTTGTAACCTTGTCGTAATAAATAAATAAATAACGCGCGCGCGATTATTGAAGGAAGTGATAAAACGCATGAAATAATAACATAACACATCGACGCGATTTTCCCGAGAGCAAAACCGCTAGATCGCCTAGTTTTTTTTCCCCTCCTGTGGTTTCCTCTCCTTATCTCGTCTATCGACGATTCGTTCTGGGATTCTTCGAGTCGCGATCAGATTATATATCCTACACGCCGGCACGCGGGCTTCACAGCCGCATGCCACTCGCATCGGACGGCTTTTCCGCGAGCGCGTGCGAGCCGCTAAAGGTCATCGTCTGCTCGCTAAGTGTTACACCGCCGCCGCCGCGATCTTTCTAATTGCGCCGCGCCGCGAGTTCTCGGAATTAAGTATAATTTTAGCGGAATGAAAAATGTGAAAAGAGAAACGTTTAGACTTCTCTCTGAGCTCGCGAGAGAAGCGCAGGGATAAATAACACACAGAAATTTACTCGGGAGTCTAGAATTGAGAGAGAATTAGAAGAAATTCCAATCGCGCGAGACGCGCGCGGGTCGCTTATTGCCCGCGGCGCGAAGCTCGACGAGATCCCCCCGATGAGAGAGAAATATACGTTTTCCGTACATCTCGGTCGCGCCGGGAGTAGACGTTACACTCCCCCGTATCTGCTCTTTTTTATGGCCTGACTCTATTCCGACCGACCGACGGCGGAGAGAAGGGAGAACAGTCGGTCCATTAATTATTTCCTCCGACCTGTTCCAGAGGCACCGCCGGCACCATCTCGGAAGCTATGCCGGCTGACGAGCTCGCGCGTACCCGACAAGAAGAAGAAGAAGAAGACGACGGTGGTAGAAAATCGTGCCTGCAGCCGCCTTAACGCACGCACGCACGCACGCACGCAGAGGAAAAAAGCAACGATCGACCCGATCATGCCCTTAGCGAACGGCGTCGTCCCGTCGTCGTCGCATAGTTCCGCGCCGTGAACCCGATATGTGAGCGCCCACCAGCCTGTTAGATGCCGTCGCCATGGTGGAGCAACTGGTGTGCAGCAACTCGCTGAGCCCGGGAACGCTGCGCCCAACCTCACCTCGCACATAAACGTGTCCCCTTTCTTCTTCTGCCTCTTCCGCGATAGTTTGAAAACAACCGCGCGGGAAACGACGCTTCTGTCTCCTACGCCCGCGGGACAAAAACAAAAACGACGACGGGTTTTTGACGAGGACGGTTGAATCACGACGGTGATTTGTTGTCGCGGCAAGAAGTGCACGAACGAGAACAGAATTAGCTTAGAAAATCGCGTTGGAAATCAATAAGCGCGATATAATGTGAATCTCTTTGCGTGCAGTCGCGAGTTCGAACGGGTGATTTGTTGCGAAACAATTGGAGGTGATGAGGAGAAAAGTGATTTTCTTCGGAAGACGCTGCCTCCAAGTAGAAGATTGAAGTTAACGTGCTACATGCGGAAGAACTTCAACGAGCAATTTGCTGGTGATGAGGAGGTGATAAGAAGAAGTGACGTTCTCTCTGGCGCGACGAATCTCCCCCCTGTCTCAAGAAGGAAAACGGGGGTCCGGATTAACGTTATTCACGTGCTATGACACGTACTCGTAGGCGCGATTTTCCAGCCGATTTTTGTGTCACGAGACCGCCATGTAAGGATCAGAAGCAAGTTGCGTGGAAAGAGAAGAGGTCTAATCTCGCGTGACACCAGCGTGTCGAGTAATGCTGAAGCACATTCTGACGGGGCAGCCGTCGTCAGCGGGCTCCAGGCATCATCACAATGACTATCAGACGAGCTCGGGCTCGTTGCACGGCGGACACCATCATCATCACCTGCACAACAATTCGCTGCACCATGATCAACAGCAACAGCAGCCGCAGCAGCAGCAGCAACAGCAACAGCAACAGCATCAGCAGCAGCATCATCACTACAGCGGGAGCGTTGCGACGCGCGTCGCCGGTCATCGCGGCAACAACGGCGGCGTCGACATGTACGACTCTGTCGCGCAGAGGTCGGCGGCCGTGCACCAATCGGCGACGACACCCTCGTCGACGCACCGGCATCCGCTCAACCACTCCCAGCTCAGCGTCAACAACCTGTCGCAAAGGTTGAACCACTTCCACGCACTCAATCTGTCGACACTGTCGACGTCCAAGCACTCGGTTAACAGCGTCAGTCCGGGTGGAGGCGCCAACGGCAACAACGGCGGTGGCAATCACAACAACAATCATAACAACAACAACAACGTGAGTCAGATTGTCCACACAGTCATCTCCCAGACAAACGTCCCGCATCAGGACAGACCGAAAGCGAATGGCGGCTTTGACATCTCCAGGCTGTCGCGGCTACCGAGCCAGACTACGCCGTCGCCCGCACCTGCCACACCTGCCGCACTTCCGGCCTTAACTTCCGGCCAGGTAGTAAGCGGCCCGACGGTGATACCCCTCAACGCTTCTTGGTCCTCGTCCCTGTCCCGAAATCTCCGTCGGAGCGACGGGGCCGGCGTGAAAGAGATGCTGACGAGTCTCGGCTTGTTGTGCCTGGTGTCTCTTCTTCTTGCCTTGCTCTCGGTTATCTTCCTCCTGAAGATCTCGCCGCTCACCGTCACGTCCAACGATCTCATCAGCCCGGAGGAGTTCGTGATCATCTACGAGGTCACCCTGGCGCTGTGCGCCCTCGCGCTCTCCCTCAATCTCTGCTGCCTCCTGGTCTGCGCCATACAGTTCCTCTTCGCCGTAAAGCTCGTTAAAACTTCGTACCAGGGACACCGGTGAGTTAATCGATTGTTTCGCTATTTTTGTGGTTTGCTATATATCATATTACATTTTAATTTCTATTTCTCTGAGAAATTAAATTCCTGGTTTTTTTTCCTCGTAGTTTTTACGTATTTTTAATTTCGTGTTTATTGCACGTATTACAATTCTACCAATGTTTTTACGATATTTTGATGTTTCGCAATAAAAAAAAAAGGCCGCCGAGGCGGCCTCTTAATGGGGAAACCTGAAATGATTCCGGGCTGCTGACGAGATTATCGCCGAGCCAGCGACCGCTTGACTAATGAACGAAATGAAAAGGGCAGGCGCGCGCGGGGATAGACTCCCCAGATATGGGACCGATGCGCGCCCGCCTTTGACACGCTGGAATCCAGTTCAATTATTTTTTAAGCTCTAATGGGAGGATACCCACGGCTATATGCCGCGCAAATCGAGATTCGCGATTAATTAACGCCGGTAAAAAGACGATATTCTCTCCGACCGGCGGCGAGCTCGTTCCGGATTCGGAACGAGCGGCGCGCAATAAGGTCTCCCGTCGTTGACCTCCGGACACGATGTTACGAAATCGTCGGTTAAAAAGCCGGTTCACACTTATCGCCAACGGAGAGAAAGAGAAAGAGAGAGAGAGAGAGAGAGAGCAACGGATTGCAAGATCCGAGGAGTTCTGTAAATTAGTAAACTTGTCGCGCAAAAAAAAATTCGAGAATCCGCACAGACCAGGCGGATGTTCAACGATTTAAAAATAGTCTTTACCTTGTACCGTTCGAGCGCGTAGATCTCTCTCAAGTGCTGGTTAAATATTCAGAAAAAAAAAACCAGTCGATCAAATATGCAAATTCCGAAATGTATTCTCGAAGTGTGTTCCGCGAACATCCCCGGGATGATGCATGCAAAAGCGACGTAGCCCGCGCGTAATTACACAGGAAGCGATGAGACCCACACGTAATGGGGGATCTAATAGGGGATTAGCGAGCCGATCGTTTCGAGGAAAAAGAAGTTTCCCGCGAAGGGAATCGGAGGAAGCGATTTATGCCGCGGGGATTTCGCGCGGGATGTTCGTTTCTCGCTTGCGCGATCTCACGTCGTCGTCGCCGTCGTCCGCCGCGATCAAGATCGTTCTCCGGAACCAGTGTTCCCAGTCATCCATGCGTGCCCCGTCCGCGTGCTCGAATATACACCAGGTGGATCTCTCGGTATTCCCTCGGTACACCCTCCCACCCTCCCCTCGACACGATATATCAGCGCGTCTTACCGTGCGAACGTTTCTTCTCACGAGGGGAGAGAAGGAGAGGTGCAAAAATTCCCGCAACGTGTGCGCGTGTGCGTGTGCTTGCAAGCGCGTATATATATACAAGCAAGTAGAATCGGAGCGAGACGCGGAGATCGTGATGATGTCGCGCGGTGCCCCGAAATTACCCTCGTTAAAGAAACGCGCTCTGATGCGATCGCTCTTGGGAATCTCGCGAAGCGTGACTTCTTTTTCCGGACCGCGCAATATCGGAGCCAAAGCAGAGTGACTGTAGGTTTCTGGTGCAATCTCGAAGGAAACGAGTAAGTAAGAGTAATTGCAGATAATTATTAAGAGATTTCAAATTAATTAAAAAAGTACTTGGTGTGTGTGTACCAAAGAAATGTAATGTATTAACGCGTACTGATAATTGCTCGATCTCTCCGCGGACTCTCCTCCATCTCGATTTTACCGCTCGTGGCGTTTAAAAACTTTGCGCGATAGAAAAAAGTTTTATTTATACTACGTATATAAAACAAACGCGCGCGCGCTGATACGATGCGTAGGGCTTCATTTCGCTGTGGCGGAAAAGAACGAGAAAATTCCGGAGTCGGTGAAGGCAGGTAAGAAAGAAGCCGGAGATGGTCGTTAATGGCCGCCTTGAGAATAAACAAGGAAAACAAAAACGGTTTGCGGCAAACGCGCGCGCGCGAGGAATAAAGTT
Organism: Pseudomyrmex pallidus; assembly: GCA_014825455.1. NCBI lineage: Eukaryota > Metazoa > Arthropoda > Insecta > Hymenoptera > Formicidae > Pseudomyrmex > Pseudomyrmex pallidus. The sequence goes on from QVNV01013706.1 coordinate 6,848, forward strand.
TCCTCCTGTTTCTCTCGCGCGCGTACGTTCGCGAAGCGAATTCCATCATTGAAAATTTAGAAGTCGGTAAAAGAGAGGCAACGAAGCGCGATTATGGTTTCGTCCTTTTTTTTTTCTTCCGCGCGCTTGAATTGTCTCACAATCTCTTCCGCGTAAAATCTGTCGTCGCAATTAAATGATTGCGACGTAAACTTCGATTGAACGCGCGAACGACAACATTGAAACATCGGAAATTGTCCTCCATTGTGTTTAACTGCCGCGACGTTGAATTTTTCAAAAACTTCTTTTGCGATAATTCGCGACGGCGGGTTGTGTTTTCCCGTCGCTTCCCTCCGTAATCTTATCGCGAAGACGTATGGCGCGCCCCGTTTTTGTCCGATGTTTCAGCCGTCGTCGACAAATCACTTGGCCCACTCACCTATTCTCTCCTTACAAGATTTTCATTTCTGAATTATATCTTAGGAAGAGATTGTATGTATCAGACGGTCATAAACAAAAAAAAACCCCGAAAGTTTCAAAGAAGAAACTTGGAGAAACGAGGAAATTCCTCGAATAACTGATCGAACGATTACTATCTTGTATACTCGAAAGTATTTAAGTACTAACAGAGAGATACATAAATAGTTCGTTTCGAGAAGAATTTGTTTTAATTGACTCTTTTCCCTCGTTGGTTTTTCTTAATTTCCTTAATTTTTTTTTTTTAATACGTTTTTTAGTGTCGCAAAATATTGCAAGTGCAGCTACTTTTTGATCGGATTTACCGCTTCTTCCTCGAAAGTTCGATAATTTTTCAATATCGAAGATCGAAGAGGTTCCGAAAAATAGTTCGTTTCGAGAAGGACGGAACTTGTTTCAATTGACTCTTTTCCCTCGTTGGTTTTTCTTAATTTCCTTTTCAATAAATTATTTTTTTTAAATACGTTTTTTTAGTGTCGCAAAATATACCGCTTCTTCTCCAAAAGTTCGATATTTTAATATCGAAGAGGTTCCGAGAATGATTATTTCATAAGGTCTGTGGGAAAAAAAACAGACCTATGGAAATAACAAACCGGAGGGGACATACAAAAGTGCTCGCGAACGAAAGACTGATAAGGTTTATGTATAACGACCTGAATGTAGGTGACGGGTTAACGGCTTCTCTAAACAATATTCTGTGCCAACTGATAAGTGCACAGCGATCGATCGGAGCATATGCTGCTATTTTTGTCTCGCGCTATCACGAAACCTTATGGCTCGCGTAGGCCCCGGTGTGTAAATGCCTAGACCTCATCGTGTGTATAGATGAAAGAAAAAATAATCAATAGCGAATCTGGGCGAGAGTAAGCCATTCGTACAAATGAATTCATCAGGGCACAACGCGAATAATCTTCGTCGCGTGAAATCCAAGTTCGCGACGAGCAGCCGAGATTTGAAAACGTAATACTTACCACACTTTTTGTTTTCGCTCAACAAGTACCGAAAACTTGCTAAGAATAGCTTTCGAGATTTGATCTCTGAGTTCACTCGCCATTCGCTTTGCAATTGACTTCGTTATGGGAAGACTTACCGGGAAATCTGCACGCAGCTGTTGAACTCAAACACCAGACGTCGATACACCACCGAGAGCTTTGCCACCATCGTGTGGAATATCGCCTCGGGCTCGATACGACGATTCGATCGAAGACTTGCGTTAGTTATTTGTAGCTTTGAACTGTATTCGCGAATATAAAAAATGAGAACAATCCAAACGTGTGAATTTAACTCTTGAAACTCTTCTCCACGTGCTCTAAACGATTTTCGACTGTTCGGGTCAGAAATAAAAAAAAAAAGATCGATTTTTCAGGTCGGAAATAAGTAAAAAAAAAAAAAAAGAGTACGAGCGAATTCTTTCGTTTGAAAAAAAACACAAAAATTTCTTTAATTACGTCACCTTTAAAATATCGTCGCGTGACCGAGACAATATCTCGCGTGCGGAATTAAAGGTGACGGACCCGAGAGAGATAAAGCGAATTTGCGCGGAAAAATAAGATCTTTGTACGCAGCGCAATTTTTTTTTGCGTTGCAATATTTATTCGCCCCGTGTGATCAAATACTCGGTTTCAAATCTCCGCTCGAACGCGTCGGTTGTGTGTATGAGAAACTTGGTTCGGAAAATTGCGCGTGTACGCTACCGCGATAATATATAACGTAACGGTCGGAATATATCTGTGTAACGAATGCGATACCGGCGCGGAGAGATCGAAATACATTCGGGAATTTTTGTTTCGCGAGTGTCCCTTCGGAACGTTCCCGCGCGGGCGGCGGTGCTCGCGCGCGCGCGTCGACGACGGCGTATCGGATCGCGAGAGCCGCCGCGCTGGGAAATCTTATCTCCCTACGCGCCGATAAAAACACATTTTGCTTGTACACACACACACACACACACACGCGCCACATATATATACATGTATATATTTATACACACGTATCTGGCCTGTCGTTACGCTCTGGTTTTCTTCTCCTGGGGATTCTTTCGTGCGTCTGGCTTATGTCCGCGTTGTAAAGTTCCCGTCTCGTCGTCTCTCTGGTGCATCTCACATCAGCGCGCGCGCGCGCGCGCGCACAGCTCCGCCGCCGGTGTTATTCGGCTCTCGTCAAGTGCTACTTGGCATTCCACGTCTTTCCGGGCTTAACTCTCTGGGCTCCCGTCGTCTTATCGCGTCTGTGTGCTTTTCTTTTTTTTTTTTTTTTTTTTTTTTTTTTTTTTTTTAGGCGCGTGCATGAGGCGAGGAAGAAATTCGACGGAATAAGTTGCGCGAGATACGATCGCGCGGTGCTGCACTCAAAAAATGTCTAAAAACAGTTTCTTTCTCTCTCTCTCACACACACACGCATGGAGAATAAATAAAACAATCCCGTAAATGCGGTCGCACTTTGATTGCACATCAAAGTCGGCGAATGTCGTTTCTTGCGAACAAAGTGCGAGGATCGCGCAGCGAGTATAACCGACGATGATCGGTCACGCTGTCGCGCGGTGCCGTGAAACCGTGACAATGTTCTCACCGCCCTGACGAGATAGAGAGCGCGCGGACACGAACAGGTGCGACACACGAAGGCGAAGGATGAAGGTGCCGATAACGGTTGCAAGCCGGAGCGCGCGCAAAGCTGCAGGCGAGCGCGGCCGAGGAAGACACCCTCAATTTCGCCCGGGAGCCCGGGCCCCTGTCATTAAGCGCGTCCACTTCCTGGCGTCTTGGCGTATCGATAGATAGGAAATTCCTGCGGGCGCACGGCTCGCTCGAGTTCTTTTTCTTTCAATTCTTTTTTTTTTAATTGGACCGCGACACGGATTGCAAATACCTGTCGACGAGAAGAGGAGAAGAGACGTGCGGAAGGGAAAGGAAGAAGAAGATCGCGCGCGTATGATCCATCATCCGCGGCGGAGCTGTGTGATCAGCGCGTATGATCCATCATCCGGTAACCGCTCTCGTGTATGTACACACGCGCGGAGATGCCGATGCGCGAGAGAAGCTATGCGGATGTGCGTGCGGCCGCCATGATCGCTCCGGGACCTCGGCCCCAGAAGACGAGAAATTGAATGTTACATCTCGTAGGATAATGGCACTTTTCCGCGCGTTTTCTATAAACGCGCGTTTAATGCTCGAGTAATGAAAATTGAAACAAGATCGCGAGAGACAATAATCCTTAATGGATCCGTTACAAGACGGACAAAAAAAAAAAAAAAAAAAAAAAAAAAA
>QVNV01013708.1:0-12341 GCA_014825455.1 Pseudomyrmex pallidus
TCTCTCTTTCTCTCTTTCGTAGAGCATGTGACTCGAGATATACGTAGGAAACTAAGAGAAACTACGGTCGTTCTGTTCTGTATATCTAACTGAAGATATAGCGCGCCGTGGCGGTGCCTTTTCCCTCAGGATCCGGCGTAACGCGTCGTACATTCACCAGCGCGGCGTTCACGTACGGCGGGTTGTGTGCGCGGGGGTGTAAGAGCACAAGGGGGAGTTGTAGACGGAGCGGTGGGATACAGCGCGCGTAACGGGACGAGAGGGTGGCGGAAGGTTGCGCGTTAGCCCGGTTCAGATATATCGCCGCGAGCAGCATGGTCGACATGGGGTCGCGAGGGGGTGTCGCGGGGGTATAAAGCGGGAGAGCAGGGAAGGTCCCGGGGCGCGCGAGGGAAAAGAGAAAGAGAAAGAGAGAGGGAGAGTCGTGATGGTCGAAGCGAAACGAGCGAGTCGTCGTTCGGGTTGGGAGTGGCGCCGCGGAGGGATAAAGGGGAGCGAGGGAGGAAGAGGGCGACGCCGACGAGAAACACGCAGCTGGTGGATCAATACACCCCTCCGCGTTCTTCTCGTCGTGTGCGCTCCGCTCCGCTCGGTTCGGCTCGGCTCGGCACGGCGCTGCTGTCCGCTCGGTCGAGTCGGCTACCCCTTGTGGATCTCGACCGTCCTTTGCCCTCCCGCACCGCGTGATCGGCCACGGCCGCGGAAAACGTCTCACGACGCCGCCGCCGGTTTTCTGTTTTCTCTTCCACGTCTTCTCCTTCTTCGCCGTGCTTTCTCCGACAGGGCGTCGTGATTATTAAACGCGTTTCTTTTCCCTCCCTCTTTTCCTTCTTCGGTCTAACGTATTTCTTCCACGGAAGACGCTTACTACCGCAGATATCGGAAAATTCCTGCAGACGATTTTTTTTACTAGGTCTATGAAAAAATTCGAAACGAAGAGGGAGATAAAAATATTATCTCGCGATTTTCAATTTTTCTTTGCGATTTACCATCTCGTAACATTCATTCTTTAACCCCGAAGAAAGTTGTACATTTTCTGATATTTAAAAGTACTTCTTGTTTGAGAAGAAAATCGACCAACGGAACATCTGATGCCGCACGTTCGTTTACTTCAAATTACAAAAGTGAGACATTCTGACGAGACATATGAAAATAAAGCTTTGAAAGAAAAGAGTTCGAGTTGTCATTCGACTCGTCAAGATTCACTTGTCACTGACGAAAAAATTTGTATCAATTTTCCGAGTTTTTCCGAACTTGTCGAGACACTTCGACGTTTGCTCAACGTTATTTTTGCGATCTTCAAATGTCACTCTGTTTGTACAGACCGTGTGAATTCAAAGCTGTACACAAAATAATCTCGTGTAAATTTAATTCGTCGATTTTTTCGGATGACGTGGTTACATCAAACGGCGCAAAGTTGAGATATCGCCGCGCGACCGAGATTAAAAACCGTTTGATGCGATTCAAGTGAGCGATTGGATAATCAATTAATACCGTGTGTAGCTTGTCAATCGTTTAGTCTGGACTACGTAAAAAAAACGAAATCTTTTTCGCGGCAAATATATCGATTTCGCGATGATACGTAACCGATGTAATTCGGTATAAATTTGATCGGCAAACGCACGTTTATCAAATTCGCGAATGTCCACAAGCGCAACGAAGGGAAGCATCCTCTTTCCCCGATGACCTCGATCGTCTTACGCCTTTCAACGGAAGACAGAACATGCAGGTAAAAGCACAAACGAGGAACAGAAACAGAGACAAAAAAAACAGAAGAAGAGCAACGTAGAGACAAGAGAAAACGCGAGAGAAAGACAGCACACACACACACACACAAGTGAAGGAACGGGAGGGTGAGTTAACGGCGCTGAGAGACCCAGTGTGTAGTTTCAGTATTTTCAGTATCGCTAGATGTCCCAGTACCTAGGTAGCAGTCTCCACGTCCGCCCCCAGCAACATCGAGGGGTTGTACTCGCGCTCGCCCCTCTCGCGCTACTTCTTCCGCGCCCTTCCGAACCCCTCGCGTTCCTCGTATCCCTCCCTGAAACCCGTTGCACGTACACACACGCACACTCTCTTGGTGTTTCGCGCATGCGTATACACGGCGCACACAAACAAGAAATCATACCGAAGAGGGTGAGTTTCCCTCACAGTGGGAGAGGCTCCAAGGTAGAAGAGCTCTCTCTCCCGCTGGGTAGGAAGAGGGTGCGGAGGCGCCGCCGCCACCGAGCGACGCAGTGCCGTCGGAACGCTCGACCGAATGATACGGCCTTCGCAAAGAGGGTATTTTTCGCCGGCCGCCATATCTCGCTTGGCAATCCTTTCGACCAAAAGCAGCGAGAAGCCAGAATCATCGCGGAAGAAAAAAGAGGGGGAATAATCTTTTTCGCGGAAGGAAAAAGGAAGAACACTGACGTGTGATCGCAACCCATCGGCCGGGGATATTGTCCTGTCACAGCAGTACGCCTTTTAAGAGTTACTGGTGTGATGGGACATTGTCCTCGTCCTGGTGGTCCACTTCGGATCATCGTCCTCGTCGTGCTCAAGACTTATTGAGAGATTACAGGTTGTGGAAAGTGTGTCTCGGGTCAAATTGGTGCCGCGCTCGTTAGACGTTCCTCGCGTTCGAAAGGAAGGATTAGAGAAGGTGAAAAGAGCAAGTGAGGGATTTTTACGAAGGATTAAGTCGGCGAACTTCTGCGGATTTCGCGAAACAGGGGGTGGAAACGCCCGAACGCGGCTCTCTCCTTGTGTACACGACATTTTGAGGATTACGAAAAAAAAGAAACATTGTTTTTTATATAATATCGCTGGTCTCGCGATGGTTGCACACCGCGCTGACGAGGATACGAGAACGATAATGGTTTATAATGATGTTTCTAGTCGATAAAGCAGCTTCCGAGAGGCGCGGCTGCCTCGCTACCGTGGTCGATTCGACGACCTGTTCTCGTCGTCTTCCTCGATCATCGCCAGTTGTTTCTGTCTCTGTCTTTCTCTTTCTCTCTATTCCTCCCTCATTTCCTTCCTTTTTTCTCTTAAACGCGATAATGAAAATTTGTTGATTGAAGGGACAAGTGAAGTCATTTTTCGCACAATCGGCTCATCTCGCCGAGAGACTCGCCGGACACGAAAGAATCCTAAAACGTCCTGAAATGACGGAGGCGTTCCGTTATCTACGTTGTGCTGCCTATAACCCGCAAAATGGCCGGAGCGCGTTCATGGATATTCCTGCGCGTCGTCGTCGCCGCGCAGTGACCTCTTGTCCCGAGAAACAACACCGCGTGTCACTCGCATCGCAAACCTGAAAACGCGAATTCTCACCGAACACGTTCGCGTGGCATGGCGTTCCGCCAATTTCCGATCGGAATCATCAATCGAGCGAAACGAGGGCCGACCCGATCGAATGTCAGAAGAAGGTCGCGAGTCGTAACATAGTTTCGGTGGAGGTCGGATGTGTCTAGGACGTTTGTTCTAATTAGCTGGTGATTCACGTTCCTACCGATCAAAGAGGAAGCAAGAAGAATTGATCGAACCGAAATTCACGGACGGTGAACGATACTCGAGATTTCTCGGACTTTACTTGAGACTACGTGACATTTCTACGAACATTGACACACAATTTAACTTCCCGTACGATTCTTCTTCTTTTGTGATCATTTCTGAGAGAACTCGTTGTTGATAATTACAATTAAGAAAAAGTGACCCGGGTTAATTAGTGCACATGGTTATTTTTTATTTTGTATTTAATCCAACATCTGCAATAACCGTGCGCGATCATTTACTGAGTAATAAATTGGCCTTGTTTCCGTTTACGACTCGACACACGGAATTGAAACGACAGCGTCGACACGAAGGGGTGGCGGACACAACAGAGTCGATGAAAAGGTTAACGCTAGCTTGAAGTCGATCGTATCTTTTTGTCTTTTTCCGTCAGTATTATCATTTACGTGTTATCATTTTCTTCGTCGGACTTTAATTTCTATCAGCACACAAAAGGGCTTTCACTAAAACACAGCCCCTGTGGGTGTTCCTTCCGTCTATAAAATTCTATTTAATCTCAAAGTGTTTCCGAGTCTCGCGTGACACAGCGCCATAAAATCAAGCCGGGAATCTCATCAGACATTGTAAACAATGAGCCTTAGACACAGGTTTCTAGTGAAATCGAAGAAAAAGCGATCCAAGTCTCCTCTCCGATCGATATGTCGATTTAAAAATGGCTGTTCGTTCTGCGAGGAAAAGACCGAAATAATTTTGTCGTCGCGCCAAAAATATCAGCGACGTCAATTCGGTTCATCAGTTTTTCGACGCGGTCTAAACAGTTGTTTTCCAAGTTAAAAAACACACGTATCAAAAATATCAAAGTGTTGATTTTAATGGAAACTTGATTTAAAAGTGTCTTTAATTATAGTGGCCGTGTATATAGCTATCGAGCGTACGTTTCTTCGTACATATTTGTTCTGCTCAATCGAGCGAAAATTTCAAGCGACAATTCATCGTAATTTGTTCGACAAAACTTCGTCCAAAAGAAAGAGAAACTGTATTCCAAAATGTTGCTCTTTCCACAAAGATCTTTCCGCACACACAAAAAAAATCACAACGTAATATTCTTCCACGATTATCGATTATTGTTTTTATACACTTCGTAAACTTATGATTTGAGAAATTTGTGTAAAAATTCGCCGCCGGATGCATCTGCGCAACGTTCCCATTTTTTATTCAACAACATTCTCTCACGTGAAACATTTTCTACAACGATCGAAAGTATAGCGGAAGAAAAGATGATGAGTGGTGACAGAATTTTCTTAATGAGAGAGGATTCTTTCGCGGTCGAGCTCTCGACACGTCGGGTATCGCGTGAAAACGTGGCCGGGCACATTCATTTCTTCGCGTCTTGATTATTAGCAGTCGCCGTTAACCGATCGAGACGCGTCACGCGAAATTCCTGACGATGCTGCGAAATGCCAGGATGAAACCAGTGCAAGCGTGATCGCACGCAGCGACTGTTTCAATTCGGCATCTCGCAACACCAATTCCCTTGATTCTCTTGTCCGACGAGCAACCCCGACAATTCCTCACGCCACGTCGTCGCTAGAGTTGGATTTCGCACAGTTGGCAGTGGTGAGAAACGCGGTGGTGGTTGTGCGCTCTCGTTGACACAAGTGGGGGACACGGACACAACGGGGAGAGCCGATGGGTGTCGAGGGAGGGTTGGGTTTGATGTACAATCCCTGTCGGAGGGTAACTCGGGGCACTACCGCCAGACAGCAGCGTCGCTCCAGTCCATAGAGGAAACGGCCTGCGTGGAGCGACCAGGAAGCGGCTACGTTGGAGGAGAGTACATTGCGCCAAGCTGATTTGCGAACTGCGGGAACGCACAGCCAGATCGCTAGAAGGGTAACGGGGCAAGAAAGGGGAGCGTTTCTCGGTCTGGCTTCCGCAATTCGCGAATCAACCTGATACTACGGTACATACACATCCGCGGAATAATTTCCCACGGAAGGTTCCTGATTGTAAGCCGGAAAGGAAAAACAGAAGAGATATCGATGAGAAGAGAAGAAAAAACAGAAAGAAAAACCGGAGCTACAACACAACGCGCTCGGTGGAGACCGAAAAAGAAAGAAGGAAGAAGAGGAAAAACTCCTCGCCGTGTTTAAATCCCCGTGAGAGTCTTTAGATAGAGAAATCTATATATAAATGTGTAGAATATAGAGTATATCACTATCTGGCACACTCTATCGCAAATGTATAGTTTGTTAGAGTATTATTGTTAGATATATTCCGTTGTAAACATTGTCTGATCTTGTACGATTGTCAATAAATCTTGTCGATGGCAATTTTTATTGCTTTTACTGGACGCTTTTTAACTTTAACCGGTTCGCTCCGATTTCGTTCTTGAATACAACTGATCGAATTAGATGCTTCAAATCCACTTGCTGAAGAAATGAGAATTCAATCCGTCGTCAGAAAAATATGTCTCATTTTGAATTGTCTCGGTGCTTTAATTATTAATAAATAATTTTAAGTATTTTAAAACTATATAAAGATTCTAAAAGAAGAAACACGTTTCTCGTCGTGCTTATATTATACTACGAATAAAAAAAAAAAAAAAAACAGAAGTTCGTGTAAAATATAATATCTCGATACAGTTGAAAATCTAAATATGTAAATTAATGCATGTTTTGCATGCTACAATCAGAATTGCAATTAGTGCGCACATTCTGTAAATGTCAAACACCGTTCTTAAAAAGCAACGCACCTCTTCGGCGTCTTCCCCGTTTCATATTTCTTACATGCACATAATTTACTTTACTATTTTTTTTATTCGGTAGAAAAGAATTACTATTTATAACAAAATTAATATTTATTTTATAAACGAAATGTCGCGAGAACACGCAACATTCGTAGTTTTGTCGAAGACAAACTGAGAGAAACAATACTTTGAAGTGATTTTTGAAGCTCAAAATAAGAGCAAGCTTACACACACACACACACACACATATATAAATCTCTTGTGACAATCAGTGCGTGAGAACATGTGGACGAATCTCTCGTAATTTTTTCTTCAGTAACCCTTTTTTAAAGACGGTTTTTAAAGAGAACGACGAAACGCGGAGAACTGCCAGGCGCGTCTTAATTTATTTCAATGTGGACGATATTAGTTTTAATTAAAACGCACAATTAACGCGGAACACGTCGTCGACTTGCGACACGCGACGCGCGAAAAGACAGACAAACGAGAGAGAGAGAGAGAGAGACAATTCGGGAAGGAGAACTCGGCTTTAAAAACTTTGAGAAAAGTTATTTCTGAGCAAAGAAGTTTATGGCGGGTGTAAGTACTAATTGTATGTGTGCATTGCGACGCGCACTCGTCAGAAGAAATGTTTTCACGTTGTTTTCGTACAATTCCATGCGTGTGCGTGCATTTTACTTGCCACTGACTATTATAATTCTTTGTAAAGTTTTCAAACTTTGTCACAAATTTATGCGACAATTATTATATCATATATAAAATATATCTTTTAACTCGAAAGATTAGTGTCAAATATCACAAGATAAAATTGATGAAACATTTAATTAAAAAAAAAAATTATATAAAAGATCTGATAAAAATGTAGACTGCGTAAACATCCGAGTTTGACATAACAGGCAGATCTTATGTTTAAGTTTCTATATTGAAAGTTTCTATATTGTTCTATTTGTATTTCACTTATTGTCAGAGAAACGCGGTTATCTATTTCTCTTCGTATACTTCGTACACTTTTCTAACGCAATTAGAGAACCGTCGAACTCATCCGAAGAGTTTTCGCATCTTTCTCTATTTCTCTCTCTCTCTCTTGAGTATATCCCTCTTCTCCTAAGTTTTGCCTTTCCTGCGGTTCGTGTATCTAGCACTCACGTTATTGGATCAATACGCGGGGTTCCAATTAATCCACGGGAGGTGTTCCCCTCGACAGATGGCTAACGGAAAACACTATGGCCTGCTGTACCGACCCTTTCTCAAAACCGCACGCGCTACCACTATCGTTCATGTGTGTGCAAAAAAAAAAACAAAATCGCGATTTTCACATCCTTCGATTTAATCCACGATCTAAAGGTTGATGACCCTATATCTTTCTTTACTTATCATCCGCAAAATGTTTTCTTCAAAGTGTAATATTTATTCCATTTTTCTCTGAGATATAGGATTTTAGCAGATTCAAGATAATTTAATTTACTGAACTAATTTACCCGAAGTTCACCAATTATCTTTCAGTTTGACACTCGCAAGTCTTTATTAATAACGTAAATATAAATGGAATAAAACAAAAAAATAATAAAAGTTCAAGACTGAAGAAAAAGAGGAAAGGTCACTTCCGTTAAATAATACCGACCTACATTCGCCCCGAGATCGTGTATCCCGCAAAGGGATCGGTGAGCATCACGTGTCGCAACGTAGTAAATACGACCGCGCCGGTGTGTTACACACATCCATCTCTCAACGTTGTCTCGTCAACGTGGGCGTGGCAGTGTTTGCATTTAATTAATCATCTTGGTGCGGCACAATACCGTGTAATTCTATCGATCCGCCGACTGTCGCGAAATCATTTATTATCCGGAATTATACGCCGCCGGCAGTAGTTCGCTAACGCGTCGGATATTTTTCGCGCAACGTGTGTCTCGCACAACAATATCTCCACACGAATGAAATTTAATTAACCACATGCGTTACGCACTCGAATACACGATTACAAAATTGATGTTTGAAGAATAGAATTAATCAGAGTAATTACCGCGTTGTTGCAATACTTCTCTCAGTCGTATATATATGTTGATCATGTAATGGAAATTTTACAATATCTGTTTAAGGAAGAGTTATTAATAATTCGCGCAATAATTTTAACGTAATTTCATTATTTCTTTACCTAATATTTTAATTATCCCTCATCGCAAATATATTCGCTTCAACTAAAGTCATTTTTGACATATATTGATATAATTTTAGCACTTCTCTGTGTTATTCTCTTCTTCTCTCTCCTCCTCTGCGCTTTTAAATTAATTATATAGTTTAAAATTTTTAACAATAGACTTTTTGAACAATTTTGTTATCATTTATATTATCTCAGCAATCGATCCGCGTGGTAAAGGAAGAAAAATTCGTTGCGAACATTTGATAAATAAAAGTATATCCACGAAAAGAAAGAGAGAACGGGAAATCGGTAATGATTTTATCCGTGGCAGGTAAACCACGGTTAGAGCGCTGAAACATCCTACCTTGCCGACGTCTACTTCTTCCGATATTACCTACCGATAAACATCGAAGGATATACAACAGTTTTGTTTCAATAATGCGCGCACGCGATATAGAGGCTTTTGTGTAACATATAAAAAGTTTGCGTTCCGTTTTTCACTGTCAGTACTGAAAATCTATTGTTTACGTAATATATATTAAACATTTCCAGTACTGGCAATGAATTTTAAAACGTAGCCAAAGAATAATTTACAGTCGTACAATAAATTAATAATTATGTAAATTTCTATTAAATATGTATATTAATTAAAACCAAATATTAAAAATGTACGAACGTAAAAAATATATTTGCGAGTTAGAAACTAACTAATATGCAAGGGACAAACTGAATACAGCAGGATTACGACACAATTATTCTCGAAATAGTTCTTGTTTAAGCAAAGATTGATAATGAAACAAATGGAAATTGTAATGCTACAAAGCAAATACTTAGTTGACTATTTATGTTATTTGGTCAAAAAAAAAAAAAAAAAAAAAAAAAAAAAAAAAAAAAAAAAAAAAAAAAAAAAAAAAAACAAGTAAGATTTGATACTTATCACAACTTCGATAGTGTTTTGCTCCACTACTCAAAGAATAAAATTATCATACTTCCATACATTTAGACATAGAACTTCATGTAATCTCATGTCTCATTAAAAAAAAAAAACTAGTATTTTTCTTCGTTTTAATACTTATCTTACCAAAATAACTTACTAAAAGAAAGATGTTACTTTATCATCTAAGAGTTTTGTTCTTGCTTTCTTATCAGCGGCTCATCGCCCAAAACAAATATTTACGCAATTATAAAGATGCAGAATAAAAACAGACAAAAGTCTCTTGAGCGTTTTAATTAGAAGCTAATTTTGTCTCTCTGAAATACACATCAATACACGTTGAGAGTGAGATTTACGCAAGTCGATGAAACAGAGAACATGCGCGACACAGATTAACGAGGGTACGTGATTCACTTTTCAGGCAGAAACAGTAAAACTCGAATTAATTAACGCGACCTGGTCGCAGGAGTGGTTAACATTCATGATCGACATGCTACGATTCGCGCTGTATTCAACCAGAGAGATACGTACGCAAAAAAAAAAAATCTAAATCTCGTTTCTCCTTTTCTTCTCATATCGTGATTATTATCTGTTTTACAATCTAATGCTTCTTTATTTAAAATTATTTGTGTGTGTGTGTGTATGTGTGTGTGCGACACATATCAGTAATTATAGAATATATAATAATCAGGTAAAACTACAGCAATTTTATTGTTGAAGAATATTTAAAACAAAAAAGAATTCTTGTGTATTATTAAATTCTTCTCGCACGTAGCTGGAATAGCAAGGTTTTCTTGCGAAATACTAAAACGAGTTAAGAACAAACAAACGCTAAAACCTCTAACAAGCTACTCATTCATGTAACAAAAGTACACAACAATCTCCGCTCAGCAATTCAGTTTCTAAGTTTTGCTCTCTAATCTCAACTAAATGTTTAACGATTCTTCGAGATCAATTTATGTTTCTAACAGATTTGCTATAGGGAGAACCTATATAAATGTTTGACCGCTAAAGAAACTAATTGTAAGTCTCTTTCTGCTGGATCCCTACCATCGTAAAATCAACCGACTGAGAAACGACATTCGAGAAATTGGAACAGAGAGGAAAAAAAAAAAGAAATAATACAAGACAAGAAAGAGTGTTGTGTGTTAGCAGAAGTACAGAGATATAAACGTTAAATCACTCACAGGTGAAATGAGTTTTACGAAAATAGACAAAACGTGGAGGAGCGGGGAGAGAAAATCGAGACAGCACTACTGTGTACAGCGGATATATTAGTCTATGACAGAATCGGTAAAGAGAGCTACTGTTAACAAAGTCCAGAGATCTGCAAAACAGACAGACAGGTGTACGGCAACACAACTGCTATAAAATACATTCATACTGTCACAAATTGCTCGAGCCAATTGCTTTTTCTCGCTTTTACTGACCTACTCGATGACACTTTGTCGGCCGATCGGCGAAGGTAGTGATATTTATGTCTCATCGTTCGTTTTCCTCATCTTCCTCGCGCCGTTTCTCGCTGTCTCGGGATTACTTGTGACGGCAATTCATATCGTTGCCGATTTCTTTAGTCGCCTCGCAATCTTCGACCCGATCGAGCGCGCAAAAAAATTACGCTCGCTCACAAAGAGGGAGGAAGAAGACTCTCTTTCCCTCTTGTCGTCTCTATGTGTCTGCTTAATCGTGGATCTCGTCGATCGTGTTCGCGACTTATCGCGCGGATCTACGGTCTCTCCCCTTCTCTCGATCGTGGATCCTGCAGAGTCTTCTCGAACTATTCGGTGCGTGTCGAGAAGGGGATTCAAACTTGGCAATTTTTTCTCCCTTGCCTCCCTCTTTTTTGCCATTAGATGAAACAAGGTACGGAAGAGAAAAAGCGCGACCAAGGACGTGATAAAATGTAGAAAATGAGAAGAAGCGTGTGTGTCAACCTCCTCGCAGGAGTAGAGAAAAAATCGAGTCGCGCGCGCACACTTTCGTATATCTTTTTCTCTTTTGTAATAGTTTTGTGTTTGTTTCGCCGGTTGAATCGGATTCGAATAAAATGTAATTGACTTTTTATGTATGTCGGATGCTGCAACACACCGGCTAATTGTTCCGCATTTACGACACATGAAATTTTCTCATTTACGAGTGATTTTTCGATTTCCACAGGAAAAATGTAACAAAACGTCATAGAAACATAAGAGATTGTTTTATTTCGATGATATCCATGGTTTTCGGTCTACAAAGGGTAAATTAGTCACTTCTGAACATTTACATACGAGAGGGAAAAGATATGAAGTTCTATCGAGATGCTTCACATATCCTTTGTATGTGTGTGTGCGTGTATCTATAGATTATAAATATAGATGTTTATAAAAGTTGCTAGGAAAACGTTACACGGCTCGAAGGGATAATTATAGGATTAGGGGAGAAAAAAACTTATTGAACACTAACTTTTTCTCGAGATAAGTTTTTCTACATAAAAACACTATAAAGTTAGCAGTGAATTGTTACGCAACTTTCTGCAGTCGGAATTTTAACCATATTCCTGACAGACTTTTTCGTTAACAGTTTTTTTCATTTTTATCATATATTTGCTTGTTATAATATTGTTTTGCAAATTGCTCCTCTAGCTAAAAGAAAGCGAAAAACACAGAGAACAATCAGAGGCAAATTATAAAAACGTAACATTACAATGAAATGCGATTAAAAACGGGTTTTGTGTCCGAGCTTAAAAAGAATGTATTTAAATTAAATCAATTCCCGAGTTTTCTAGCAAAACTAATTGAACGTCCTTGTCGGCCGCTCTAGCCATGCAAAGCAATTCCAACAGAAGCTCAGAACGATTCTGACCGCAGAGAATTAAAACTTGCAATACGCGATATATTGATTTGCATAATTCTGTATGCATATATTCTTTGCAATTTTGCAGTTTTTTATTTGAATAAATTTCAGATAAAATTTAGAAAACCTGTACTCGGTTTCTGCTTGTTTGCGGATATGCGAAACCGATCATCGTGAAATTGTGGCTT
>QVNV01013715.1:0-10681 GCA_014825455.1 Pseudomyrmex pallidus
ATCTGCAATAAAAAATAGGGAGTTCCATTTTAAAAAATCGATGTGACCTTGACCTGACCTTGGCGGCGCAATCCAAGGTCACAGTAATATAACCAGTAAATGGATGTTTTTAAACCATACTACTTTTGTCTGAAACACTTTTCTGTAAAACTTATATTTTCTGAGATATTCAGGTGTTCCGGTACTTTTTTTCCACCCTATACACACATATATATATATATTTTTTTTTAGAATTACAGATAAATAATTTGCCAAAATCTATTTCAGGCACAAGTCTGCGCGTTTTTCACCGTCGATTCCTCGTCAAGCTGCTCGCCGACCTCGAAACGCGCGAAACTCACAATCTCCGCTTCCGCGTCGTCCAACAACTGCTGCACAGAGAGACTCGGATCGAGCAAAAATTCCTGGTATATCATGCAGGTCTCCTCGTCTATGTTATTGTGTGGCTCATCCTCTCGTGGATTTCCAATTTTTTGTGGATCCATACCTATAATCCATATAGTTATCAGAACTTTTTTTCTTTTTTGCGTGGCAAATATAACGACTTACCGATAATGTGCTGACAAAGCTGCGTGCCCAGCATGTGATCGCTGTGCTTGGATTTGATGGCAACGAGAGCGCCGTACTTGCCGAAAGATACAGGAATGGGATTCATGGGTGCCGGGTGCGTGCAGCCGAACAACGTTACATCCGGCAACGACACACTGATGGCTAGAGCGCGTCTCAACGTGATATTCTCGCCCAAGTTACCAATCGTCAGGGCGGAATGATCAGCGAGCGACTTGCCATCCGGAGCTGCCAGACTTTTGAGACTGTCCGTGTGGAAAATAGTTCGCTGCACTTCGGTCTGAACGTCCTGAGACTTTGTGTGACTCAATATTGCGGTGACTACGGTTTCCGCGAGATTGTGAAATTTCTTATTGCGTGCAACAAAGTCGGTCTCGCAATTGATCTCCGCTACTGCGGCGTGATGACCGTCCACTGTTACTGCAATCAGACCCTGAGTAGTGTTGCGGCCTTGCAGTTTAGCTGCCTGAGCCCAACCGTGCTGCTGTGCCTGTTCCTTCAGCCATGCCTCAGCCTGAAGCAAGGAAGAACTGAGAAATTCCGTTTTAAGTTAATTAGAATTGCAGTCTGCATGTCTAACCGTTTTAACAACTGTTTTACCTTGTCTACGTCATTCTCATGCAACTCTAGAGCTTTCTTGCAGTTAGCAAAAGTGTAACCCGTCTTCTTGCGCAATTTTGACAACAGAGACTTCTTGGTGGCCTGCCAGAGGTAATTGTTCGTGTGAATCAAGCGAAATATCCGAGCTGGCATCATCTGTAACATCACGTGAATAAAAAAAATATCAACGAAAATATATCAACATTACAATTTCACTGTAACAAATTGTACAACGAGCTTGTTAATCCGCCTGTCGAATAAATAAATACATAAAACTTTCAACATTTATCGCAAAAATCCTTTACGGGAATAATATCACAATATCACAACAATTTTCACAACTGCAACAATAATCACGATGATGCAAGTAGTTCCCTTGGAAACATAACCTCTTTAAACTTTACGCGCAACGTCCGACATACATTTTTTCACTGAGAAAAAAAGGCGAGAAACGTGAATTACTTCTTCGGCAACTTCGAGACTCGCGGGATTCGTTAATCCGGCTAAATCGATAGACTACTACGTTGCCTAGAAACTGCAATCAGAAGTTTGCAGGTTAGCGAGCGAGCGCGTTTGACACACGCTAGACACACACGTGTCGCTTGAAACCAACTTGTCAATTAATTCCGGGAGTTAATCGAAATGCGAACGCAAGAATATTTGCGGGACATCGTTTCGATTTCGCGATTTTGAAAATTTATATCGCGACGGTTTTGCGGCACACTTACCTTGGGGGTTTAGAATACAGCACACACAGGTCCGTAGCGATTTCTTTACTATAAAGGCACTTTTGGGGGCATCTCTTGACTTACATCAATTTTTGACTTTAATTTTATTAAAAGATAATCAGTAATTTATATCTATAATTTATATATAATTATTAAATCATTAGAAAAAGAAAACTAAAAAACCTAAAAACGATCCAATGGTTGTAATGAACAGCAATAATCCAAAATGTAACTTAAAAACGAAACGTTTTACACTATATTTTGGATTATTGCTGTTCATTACCACCATTGGACCGTTAGGCGCTTTAGTTTCCTTTTTCTAATTTGCTTTCACCGAACCATTTTATCGAAACTATATATTAAAGCATTATTATATTACACAAAATACTTGAAAAAATGTTAACGTTATATTTATGAAAATAATTTTTTCAAGAGACACTGATAACACAAGACACATACAAATGCTAGACTGATCTGATTATATCAGATACAATTAAAAAAAAAAAAAATAAAATAAAATCTACAATAATATATGTACAAATTCTCTATATATATGTTAACATTTTTTTAAGCATTCTGTATTAAAGTAATATATTTTAAAATATCAGATTTTCAGATTTTTTATATGCTTTTTAGAAATACAATATCAAGAGTTTTTCTTATCATAATTGCGACTCAATATGGAAAGTTCTAACTCGGAGGAAACGAACATGCGAAAATGTCAATCCGAAGATGTGATTCATATACCAAAGATTCTCGATCCAAAAGTGGAACCGCTATTTTCCTTACCGTCAGACTTGTTAAGTCCTAAAAAACACAAAAGAAAAGAAGAAGAGCCAAGTAGACCAAAAGAAAAGTTTCGGCAGACTTCTTACACTGCAAAACGCATCCGTGAGGAAAAGTTTCGCAGGTATAAAGAGAAAAGAAAAAAAACTTTCTTTCATGCTTATCTTTAAACCCATTCTTGAACCTATTTTAAGTTCGTATAATAAAGGCGATTTAGAATTTTTATATTTAATATGAAAAATTTACTTAAGTCAGAAAGTTTATTTTATAGAGACAATTTTGGTGCTTCAAATAAATTTAATTCTCGATTTTAGATACATGGTAGGTTTAATAGTGAAACCAGAATTGTCGGAGAAAGACGCGGATCTGAGCGACGATAAGGACGTGAACAGATATTACTATTACATCTCCAACGGGGTCGATACGATTCATACGGCGAGTATCGAGGAGATTTTCACGACGATACTCGACTTGATTCCCAGCGATCTGCGCGATCAGTTTGCCGATTTTACGAATAAACTGATGCTCGAGATCAAAGAGGACTTTACGCGGAACATCAAAAAGGCCATCGTCAAGTTTGCGCTCGCCAAACCTTTCGAGGAACATCCCGCCGACGTGTTGACAGTGAGGAAAAATTAATTAATTAAAATTAATTAATTAATTAAAAGAATTAATAACCACGGTGACTAACTCACCGTGATTTGATTTATATTTATCAATAATTCTTTTTTGTATTTAATATAGTTCGATTCAATCGAGGAAGATCGTCGATATATTAAGCTCGATTTGCGAAAACACATGAGTCATTGTCGCGAGATTTTGCGTATCGATCTGTACCTGATAAATCCGTGCATGCGAATGACTCTGGATCAGTGGATCCGTGATTACAGGTATACAGTAATCGAGTTAGACAATTCGTCGATTCGGCGAAATGCGGTTATCGCGTTTAACGAGACTCGCTAATTTGTTCTTCTTGTTTTTTTTTTTTTTTGTTTTTTTTAGACAATTTCGACTGATTAATTTGAAACATGTCGAGAAAAGCTGGGATTTGGCAAATTTTCACAACTGGTTTGTTCGCCAGATTGTCGCCAATCAGCGGATATTGAAGAAGCACTGGTACATAGGGATTCAAGAAATATTTCTCGCGGTAACATATAAGAATTGAAACCTTAATTGTTGATCAGTGCAAATAACAATGTATATACTAAAATAAGTTAGATATAAAATAATGTAACATACTAAAATAAGTTAGATAAAATAAAGTTTTGATTTATTTTTTTAGATTCTCAAACCTTTTTATTTCTCTTTCTCTTTCTGTTTAAAAATTTATTTTTCTTTCTTTTATATCCATTTTGATAAATAAATAATTTACTTTGTTCTGTTCTATAAATTAAAGAATAAAAAGTAACAATTATTTTAACTTTATTTAAAGTTTCCTTCGTTTCTAATCTATATTAAATAATTAATAATTATATTAATCTATATTATCAATTACGCTCGAAACTAAGTCACACTCGTATCAAATCCGTAAGATGACAAATGTCAAGAAGAAAGATTTCCTTGCTGATTTACAGAATAACAGAAAGAATCTGGTGCCTAGTCCGCTGCAACGCAGGCAATTCAAACGTTTCTTTGATTGCGCCGCCAAGTTGATGGAGTCGCAGCTTTTGCAAGCTTGCAAGCGTTCGCTGCGAGATTTCGTTAATTACATCGTGGACGGCAAGGTGAATATCTGTCATTCGGCTTTTCCTTCCTCCGCTTTGTCCTTGTTGCTGCGTGTTATCGAAACACTCCGAGAAACAATTTCCATCAATTTCCGCTTATCAAGCGTGTTTCAGACACGTTTCGCTTTCTCTCGCTCTCGGATTTATATATCCCGCGAATCGTATAACAAACCAATTAAAACTTTAGGATCAAACAAAACGGAAAAGAGAAGCTAATAAACAATTGCGAGATAATTTATAAGATTGCATTTAATTGATTTAAACTTTACGTTCAAAAAACAAAAAAAGGGTATTCTTTACCTCTATAATATTATTTTCTCCGTGCATTTTGTTGTTGCAGCCAGTGAGCTGCTTCTTTAAAGTGAGCATCGTTGTGATTTCCAACGAGCTCACTTTTGTGCCGGGCTTCGACGAATTCAAGGAATCGCTTCGCGACATTCTTGGCGCGATATGCGACGCTGTAAGGGATTTCAAGAGATTGGAGACCGAGCTCTATCTGGACTGGGCAGGACCGCAAACATACCTCAAGGTAGGTTTCCACTTTATTAAAGTGATAAACTTAAGATATATAAGAAATTTAATTTTACGCAAAACTTTTGAATATAAAGTTACATACAAATTGCTGCGCATTTGTTTAAAATAAAAATATCATGCCTTTTCAACATAATGACTGTTCGTTAATTTATAATTTATTTTACGATTATTTTGTTTATTTAGAAGATTATTGTTTTACAGCCGCAGATATCAAAAGAAATCGTGGGGCAACTCACGACACGGCTGAATCAGCTGATCGATCAAGAAAAAATAATTCCGGAACGGAAGATGGCGGAATTAACAAAGTGCGTAATACGATCCCTATGTATCGCAGGTGGCCGCGCAACAACATATATTAACTCGTTTTCTATCGTAGATACGCACATTTTTACAACGACGAGGAGTACAATCGCGTGCAGGTATTTCTGCAAGACGAAAACAAAAAGTTAGCGGACTACGCAAAGAAAATTGAGTATTATCACAATTTTGCGGTAAACATCCCGGTCGAGATCGAGAGAACGGTCTTCGCGGGGCTGTTCGAAGTTTCTCACGCTCCCTTCGTCAATACTGTCGTGGAGAACGTCAAGAGCCTCGAGGGACTTTTAATTTGCCGTCTTGTCGATAATTATCAAACTATAGCAAAGAAGTAAACATAATATAATTGTTAATAAAACAATCGTCAATCAAAGTGTTCTATATTGTTATTTGACGCAGAATAAAGCGTTTTATCAGAAGTAAGTTTTACCTAAAACTGTACATGTTTGCACGTAGAGCGATAGCGGAATATGAGGCGATAGCGGAACGAGCTCTGTCTCCACCTCCGAACACCGCGGAGTTGATGAAGCTCATCAAGTTTGTTCAAACTACCGGTGACGTTAGTCTAAAGAGTCTGGAACTCAGGTTGCTGGACATAATCGATCATATCGCGTTCCTGTCAGACTACTGGCTGCTCACGGAGAACGAGATAAGTAACAACAACACGGCCTTCCAGTGGTATCACAGGATGCTCCAAATCTTGGAGGACAGCCGAATGATTATCGAGAACAAGACCCGGGAATATCAAGAGGCTCTCAGAGGTCGAACTCATCGAAATTTCCAAAATAATCATAATTATTAAAAGAATTCTAAAGTGGGTCTGTTTTATCGATAAAACTGAAGTTTTTGCGCACACTAATCTTTTTTTGTTTGGCTGTGTGGATTGATAAATCCTTTTCTACAATTAAAATACATAAAATAAGCGATCCGGAGTGTCTAAATTTATGTAACAAACTAAAAAAATTGAAGTTTAAAAAACATTTAAAAAAATTTTGTTAAATTAAGATTCAGTTTTATCGATAAAACAGACTCTTTAGGATCCCCTTAATAAATTGAATGACTTTATGAATAACAGACTTGATTTTTCTCTACAGTCAGGTACAAGAAGTTTGAGGAAGAGCTGGACTTATATGCGAAGCAAGTGGAAGAAATGCAAGATTGGGGCGAATACGAAGAGATACATCGATATCAACGTAAGGCGCAAACATTGGAGAATCGGCTGATAGCGGCGATGGAAAAAATCGATAAGTTCAACGAAGAGGAAGCTGCTTTCGGCTGGGAGATCACGCAGTACCCTCTTCGAAAACACATTGCTGACCGTTTGACACCGTTCAAAAAACTCTTCGACGCCGCGTCCGAGTTTCTGACGAAATATGACAAGTGGATAAACAGCACGATCGGTAGTTACGAACCTGAAGAGATCGAGAGCGACATAGGACAATTTTACAGGTTCATGTTTAAAAAAATATTATAATTTAATATTATATTATAAAAGATAAAATATATATATGTATATATATATATATAAAAAGAAGAATAATAATTTTTATAACGAAAATACTTTTTTTTATAATAAAGTAAAGGAAACCATTGGAAACCATTTTGTCATTTTTTGTCATCAGGACGATTTACAAGCTGGAGAAATTGTTTCAAGAACCGAAAGTGCGTGAACTGGCTGCCGCGATTCTCGATAAGATTGAAGAATTCAAAGAACGAATGCCGGTGATAATGACCCTCGGCAATCCAGGGATGAAACTACGTCACTGGGAGCAGATCTCGGCAATCGTGGGCGTGCCCATCAGAGTCGATCCCGACTTAACTCTGAATAAGGTTCTGGCAATGGATTTAGATGCTTATGTTGCGCAGTTTGAAGGTATATCCGAAGCTGCCACAAAAGAGAACACTCTGGAGAAAACCATAGACAAGATGCAACGGGACTGGACAGATCTGATGTTCACAGTGAATTCTTACAAGGACACCGGCACTTATGTCATTGCTGGCGTTGACGAGATACAGCTGTTGCTCGACGATCACGTCACGAAGACTGTCACCATCAAAAACTCGCCATATATTAAGCCGTTCGAAGTCAGAGTACTGTAAGCTTGCAAAATATAAATGTTGAAGATGATTTCCAAATTGAACATAATTTAGTTTTAATAATAGAATGTAATTCGTATTAAAAAAAAAAACTATTTATTATTCAATATATTTTAATTGCAGCAAATGGGAAAAGACGTTGCACCTGCTGGAAGACATTTTGATTCAGTGGTTGAAAGTTCAGGGCACTTGGATGTATATGGAACCGATCTTTACTTCGCCGGACATTCAACAACAGATGCCAGAAGAGGGAAGGAAGTTCGCGCAGGTCGACAAAATATGGCGGGATATCATGAAGAACGTTCACGGCGATCCGCATGTTCTCATCGTCATCGAGATAGATAAGATGCTGGAGCGGTTGAGAAAGAGTTTCGGACTGTTAGATCTGATTCAGAAAGGATTGAACGAATATTTGGAGAAGAAGCGGCTTTTCTTTCCCAGGTTTTTCTTCCTCTCCAACGACGAGCTGCTGGAGATTCTCTCCGAGACAAAGGATCCTACACGGTATTTTTATTTATTAATAATTATTTTAATACGAATAATAATCTTATACTTAATTTACAAGTGTTTAATTTAATTTAATTTCACATAAAACTTCAAAGATAAAAATGTTGTTCTTTAGGGTGCAGCCACATCTGAAGAAATGCTTCGAGGGCATAGCGCGATTGAAGTTTGACGAGGATCTCGATGTACTAGCGATACGATCCATGGAGGGCGAGGAAGTTATTATTCTGGAAATAATATCCACTGCCGCCGCAAGGGGACAAGTGGAGAAATGGCTAATCCAATTGGAGACGGAAATGCGGAAGAGCGTGCAGCACATGGTGCGTCAAGCGATCCTGGCGTATCACACGAAAAAGAGGACCGAATGGGTTCTAGAGTGGCCGGGTCAGACCGTGCTCTGCGTGGGTCAGACGTACTGGACGCAACAGGTCGAAGAGGCCATGTTAAAAGGAGTGAGCGGCTTGAAGAGATACTTGGACCAGTGCCAGCAGGAGTTAAACGACATTATCCTGCTGATCAGGGGAATTCTTTCGAAGCAAAATCGCATCACTCTGGGTGAACTATAACGATGATTATAAACAGTAACGATTTAGATTGTTAATATTACGGTAAATTGATGTGTAATAATAACACTAATTTTCTCAGAGGCACTGGTCACCCTGGACGTTCACAGCAAAGACGTACTTGCAGAATTGTATAAGGAAAAAGTAGTGAAGAACACCGACTTCAAATGGTTGTGTCAACTTAGATATTATTGGATAGTGAGAAATATTTCTTATATTATTATAGTTTTACTTATTTTTTTTTTTGCTGAAAAAAAGTTTGCAAACGCATCGCATTTTCATCGCAGGAAGAAAATATGTGGGCATATATGATCAATTCCTATATACGTTACGGCTATGAATACCTCGGCAACACGGGACGATTAGTGGTCACTCCCTTGACAGATCGATGTTACCGCACTCTCTTCGGTGCTCTGAGCCTTCATCTGGGCGGCGCACCAGAAGGACCAGCCGGTACCGGCAAAACTGAAACTACGAAAGATCTGGCAAAGGCGGTGGCGAAGCAGTGCGTGGTCTTCAACTGCTCCGAAGGCCTCGACTACATCGCGCTCGGCAAGTTCTTCAAGGGGCTCGCCTCGTGCGGCGCCTGGTCCTGCTTCGACGAGTTCAATCGCATCGATCTGGAAGTTCTTTCGGTCGTGGCGCAGCAGATCCTGACAATACAGTGCGCGATCAACGCCGGCTCCGAAAAAATGATCTTCGAGGGCACGGATATCTTCCTCGATCCCACCTGCGCGGTTTTCATCACGATGAATCCGGGCTACGTCGGTCGAACCGAGCTGCCGGACAATCTCAAGGCTCTCTTCAGACCCGTAGCTATGATGGTGCCCGATTACGCCCTCATCGCAGAGAACACTTTGTATTCTTACGGTTTCTACAACGGCAGACCTTTGGCCGTAAAGATCGTCACCGCTTACAAGCTCTGCTCGGAGCAGCTCAGCAGTCAGCATCATTACGATTACGGCATGAGGGCTGTTAAGTCCGTTCTGATCGCTGCTGGCAACTTGAAGCTTCGCTATCCTGAGGAGTCTGAGGATATCTTGATGTTGAGGAGTATTCTGGACGTTAACCTACCGAAATTCTTGGTACATGATTTGCCGCTCTTCGAGGGTAAAGAAATATTTGTTGTTGATTTTTTTATTTATTGCATATTTTCGCACGCACTGTAATTTTTATAAATAAAATTTTGATTTTCTCAACACAATAATCTCAGGAATAGCTTCGGATCTGTTTCCCGGTGTTGTTCTGCCAACACCGGACTACACGCACATTAACGCGTGTGCGCGGGACGCGTGCAAAGCAGCAAATCTGCAATGCACGGATCACTTTTTGGAGAAGATCCAGCAGATCTACGAGATGATGATCGTGCGCCATGGTTTTATGATCGTCGGTCTGCCGTTCGGCGGCAAGACGTCGGCGTACAAGATGCTGGCAGACTGCCTTGGTCTTCTGGAGGACCGGGGATTGATGGACGAGCATCGCGTGGAGATCACCGTCATCAACCCAAAAGCCATCACCTTGGGTCAGTTGTACGGCCAATTCGATCCTGCGTCACACGAGTGGAGCGACGGCGTTCTGGCGGTGGCCTATCGAGCATTTGCCACCTCTACCAATCTCAATAGAAAGTGGCTGGTCTTTGACGGGCCAGTGGACGCTATTTGGATCGAAAATATGAACACGGTGCTGGATGACAACAAGAAGCTCTGTCTCACTTCCGGAGAAATAATTGCTCTAGCACCCACAACCAACTTGATTTGTGAGCCTATGGATTTGGAGGTGACTCTCTAGATCTCTCAATCATTGAAGTTTATCGAAGCACTTTCGGGAAAAATAATTTATTTTAAATAAAACTCTTTTCAGGTTGCATCGCCGGCTACGGTATCACGATGTGGCATGATCTATATGGAACCAGTGAGTCTAGGTTGGACGCCGCTTTTGACCTCGTGGCTGAACACACTGCCAGCTACTTTTAGCGCCGAGATTAAGAGCCACTTAGAGGACATGTATCTGCGATTTTGTCCGGTTTTGTTGCATCTAATTCATTATTCCGGTGTAAAAGTGAGCATTTAAAGACTATTTCTTCGTTTTAAAGACCCTTTTTCTTCAATATTTAAAATATCTGAACATTTCAGATAGAAAGTAAATTAACCCGTTGTAGCCACACCTCAATCCAATATACGTTGTAGCCACACTGGTGCAATTTTGCACTTCGCATGTTTGAAGTTTAATAACTTTCCAGTAATGAGCTCAAAAATAATTTAAA
>QVNV01013716.1:0-24186 GCA_014825455.1 Pseudomyrmex pallidus
CACATATATATATATATATATATATATATATATATATATATATATATATATGTATATATACACAGGGTGTCCGGTAATTGCCGTAACACCGCTCGTAGACAGGTAGAAGGAGTAAAACTGAGTCGAAAAGTCCTGAATCATTTTTTTTCTATTACATGTAATAAAGAAGTAATTATTGAATAAATCAGTCCAATGAGCGCCGACCTTTAGCCAGGCACGCGTCAGTAAACCGCGCGCCTGGTGTGCGTGAGCGCTCCGCGCGGCTCATTTATTGGCTTGATTTATTCAATAATTACTTCTTTATTATATGTGATAGAACAAAAAATGGTTCAGGACTTTTCGACTCAGAATAACGTGATACGGTCTTCATAAGATATCCTGTATATATTCACGCATATTTCCGCACAACATCCCGCGAACGGCTCTTATATATATAATCAAACTCTCTTATATAACCAACGGCTCTTATATATATTTCTTAATTTAGTAAATTTATTGTTCTATTTATTGTTCTACTATTTTGGAACATATTTGTTTGCCTCATTTGTTAATAAGTAACTTCTTTATATTGCTCGAATTGACCTGATAACATTTTCTAAAACATTTTATGTTAAATTCTCTCTCTCTCTTTCTCTCTCTCTCTCTTTTTCTAGATAGATAAATAAATAAATAAATAAGTCGTTGCAAGATAAATAATTACCATCGCTTATCGGATTTTCTACTGCTACTGGCTTGCTTGGTTCTCGGATTGAAAGCGGATACTTCGAGATACGGACTGTGTACTTGAATATTTCCGCGTGGTGCGTAAACAGCCCCAAGCAAATCGGGTCCGTTAATGCCACCGAGCTCGGTGCTGTGAACCATATCCGTGTAACGCGACAGATCGACTCCCGAATGCGGTTCCAATCTGAATTTTGTGTCGGAATCATCGAGCGGTTGTAGAAAATCGAGGCTGAAAATATCGGCGTACATAAGCCCCGCTAAACCCGCCCAGTCGCACACTCCTAAACCTTTGTTCTCCCAGAAATCTTCCTCGTTGCCCGGTAGTCTCGCGAAAACGTGAGTAGGATAGAGACGTTCCAGCATAAGTGCTCCTTGCTGTATAACCACCTGCAATGTTATTACATTCACGTTGTAACGTTCGTTCGCGATCGGATAACGAGTGTCGTATAATCATCGCATGAATAAAAAAAACTTCTAACATAGATTGTCGCATGATAAACGCGTGTCACAAATTATATTAATTACATGGTAATAGAACACACGTGTGGAATTATATTACAAAAAAAAAAAAGATTTATTTGCAAAACCTTTCAATTACCTTCAAGTCAAAAGTAGTCAGTTTTATTTTACTCCTCACCGCGACGCCGAGACCTGTTTGTAAATTTTTTCTTCGACGATCCAGTTTTTCGTGCAACACGGCAATTAAGTCTTTGGCTTCTTTCTCAAGCGATCTGTATGGATCTTTTGTCTTTGCGAGACTCGCGGCAAACGGACCGAAACACGCCTCGACAAATTGAGTAAAATCTCTTTGCGGTTGAGTAATTAACCTCTCGGTTTCTTGCTGGAAAGCCAGCAATTCGTCCAGTTCTAATTTCGCCTCGAACGCGGCTAGTGCTTGTTCCGCTCTTATCTACCGACGAAGATAAGTATACATTTCAATTTTAGATTGCACAGTGAGTTTATTCAAATATGAAAGCGTTTACACAAAAGAGTACAATACCTACTTGATAATAATAATCCGAAGCTAAACCTGGTCCAGCTATTCTCTTCACGACGAAGCTGTCGCTTGCTGGTATCCGACCTCTATTCTTGATCACTAAGTGGAACATAACTGTATCCCAGAATACTCTGACCCAATAACGTATCACAGCAACTGCGAGCAAAATATACAAAATTATTTTTTAAAAATTGTTGTTTTCAAAAACATTTCGTTGTTAAAAATTGACGCTCGACACATTTTTTATTTACTTGTAAGTATCACGAACGAAATAATCGGACACAGAATAAGAGCTACGAATAGCGCCGCTATCGGTTGCAAACATCCTTGAATACCGATGTTCCAAACTAATGCCTCTATCACCACGAGATAACGATTGCGAGTCGGTTCGGGACTATCTAGGTCCATGATAAGTGCCATAAACGCGTGCAACGCCAACGTGACCAAAGGCATCCTGTCGATGAGAGAGTTAACGCGAGTTAAAGTGCTATTGCAGAGAACAATATTTAAACGACGGAATCAGAGTGCGCGCTAACCATAAGACTGCCGTGAGAGCAACAATTAGTGAACTGACACTCGCTAAAACGCAAACCGCCGGAAATACGAACAGTATAATGAGCGTTCCCAGCAGACCCTTGGCACCATAATTCCATAGCCTGTTTAGATGTCTGGTCATACCTTTGCCGATGAAGCCTAAACATTATTGTTATTATTATTATTAGTGTTATTTAATTATTGTTGTATAATATCCAACACTTGCATAATTGTTTTGAAATATGATTTCCACCGAATAAGTTTTTGTAATTTTTAGTTTACGTGTATGTAATAAAAAGTATGAAAAATTAAAAAAGAATCACCTGTGTCCGGTTCAGTTTCAAAATGCGTTCGACTTTTACTGATATGTCTCCAAAGAGCTATCAATCGAGAACAAAGAGTGGGCATCTGTGACGATTTCCTCGGGAATAACGTTCCATTTAGTTGACTCAATTCCAGATCGGGAGTGAATGGTTGTCCCAGCAACAAAGCGCGGAAGGACACCGGACTGCACCACGGTACGGCTACGCCCAATAGGAACATCGCATTCCAAGTCCAACACCACGTCCTGGCGATGTAATTTATCCACCGCCACATCGGCCACCTTTTATCACACCGCAATATTTTTATAAATGTTGAACATCGTAATCGATCATCGTTCAAATAACGATACGAGTACCTTGTTGTGGTTGTGTGTAAAATTTCTCTTTCGACCAGGAAAACAGGTTGGCTGGGATCAGCGCGTGGCGTCGTTATAGAAGTCGGAGTGTTGCTCAACACAGTTGGAATGATTTCGGACTGACCTTGAAAATTGCGTCTTATTATCCAGTTCTTCGGTAGCCAGATTTGCGTAGGCCATTGAAAGGTTCTCGTTGGCGTTTTGACCTTTCGTAGTTCCTTCAGGAGAACCGGTTCTCTCTGAAAAAATTGATAAGATTTTTGTTTTCCCCAGCCGATTCTGCGGGATGCAAACAGGATGAAACAAAAGAAAAGACAAATACGACTATACCTCTTTCATGAAAATCAAATCACGATTGAGAAAATACACTGTTTGCGTGAGATTCTGTTGACTGCAGAGCGTGAGAGCTTCTTCGTGTGCGCTCCACTCGCACTCTTCGATAAAATTTTCCTCGGCTTCTCGCATGCGATCGCGCATCCACGGCTGTATTCGCGACAGAATCGGATGCTCAATCTCGATGCGACGTCGTAGACACGCTTTGGTTTGCGACAGTTTCCGCTGCACGTTCTCCACCGCCCGGTGCATCAACACGACAGACTGCGCCTGTTGAACCAGCAGCTGAGGAATTCCCTCACCTAGCGCAAGTATATCCGGATGCGACAATATATTTGAGTACACCCTTTGTAAATATTCACGCATTACCGCCTCGTTAACTTCCTGAAAATATTATGATAAAATATAAATATCAAGAACTTTTATTTATTATATGTGCATAAACAAAGTATACACTTACTGACAAAAGTTAAGAAAAAGTAGTAATTTTAACATTAGCCCTGGAGAGCTGTCTACCGCCTGGGACCGCGACGGATCGGGGTGGGGGCTTCGACTCGTCATTGCACGCGGTCCCGAGATGTAGTGACGCGGTGGCGTGTCCCACCCGTCGTTGAATACAGCGAAGACCGAAGGGAGGTCTAGAGCTCGAGGGAGGGTCCCGGCAGAGGAGGTCCTACAGGGAGTACCGGGTCCCTCCCTTTGACGAGCTGGTCAGGCACAACGTAGCGGTTTTAGTGAGTAAACCTTCCGTTTGGGAAGGAGTCTCATATAACCCTGACCTCTCCCAGGGTCGGGATATCCATAAAAGATTTCCCCCACGCAATTTAACATTAAATTGCCGACCACTAAGACGCCGTACATTATTTCAGTCTGCCAGTTGTCGCGTGGGAGTACTGATGTCTGTCGTAATTCTTGGCATCGAGTTTATCGGTCAACAACTTTGCACAGCTGATTGGAATTGAGTTGTGTCTATTTTTATTTTAATCGAGGTATAATATTGTCACTCAAGAAGATCCTAATACGGATCGAAACGTTTGACGTCAAAAATTGGACGAATCATCAAAACACAAACACCCTGTTCACGGTTCGTATTGGTCTTCTTTTCATTTGTGAATTTTCACGAGCAAAAAAACATAATAATTTCTGGAATCATTTCCGAATTGAAATTGAATTTGCTTTCATCGCTCCGCAGAATTTTTGATCACTAGTATAATATATCCCAATAAGCAAATTGTGAAAATATTGCACAAAAATGACATGAATTAACAAAACTATGCAATGATTGCACTAAGATGATTCGCCGTAACGCAATAGTTTTGTCAGAATAAAATTTTGTAAATAATACAAAATAAAATAAAATTTTGTAAATAATACAAAATTTTGTAAATAATACAAAAATTTTAATGTGCATACATTAATGCGCAATATTTTATGTTGCAATATTTCTACATTATAATTTAGGAGTCATTGTGCATTTCTATAAACATATAATACATGAAGTAATTTGACTTCTTCATGTACAATTTCAACATTTCTACATGTTTTAAACATCACATAGCTGAAAGTTTTTTCCTAATTATTGAATAATTCCTTTTTGAATTTAATTTTGCAAATACTGCTAAGATGATTCGCTATATCGCTAGTGTTTTTTGCCGAAATAGTGTTTGGAAATTAATTTTGCAAACGACTAACAAATATTTTATAAAAGATCAATGTTTTTACATCTATTTCTTAAAATATATCTATATAATTGCAAATCACAATTTTTATGCAATTTTCTAAATGTTTTCCTATCAGGGTATATATTCGTACACTACAAAGTTTTTAAACAACCACTTTGTTTCTTAACTTTTGTCAGTAAGTGTATATTAAACAAGTAGTTTGCTTACTCGTTCTATTTCTTCGTCCGGTTTTTTTTGTGCTCTCAATTCGGATATCAGTCTTTCTCTAAAATGAAGAAACCAGCCTCTTGTCTCTCTCTCCAGAATCGCGACAAGCGTCGGCAGAGCCTTTCGGATTATGTCTCTGCTGAATAATCTGAGATCGACCGCGGCTCCACCGGGCGTACCAAATACGAAAGGAACGGAAACGGGTAAGAGTTGGGACGATTCTCTCTCGACTTCGAATTTTTCCGTGGCCGCCCGACGAAGTTGTTTCCGTATGAATCCGCAAAGTAGTTCCAGCGAATCATCATACTCCGGCTGAGAGACAACGCAACGGAAATGTAAAAGCAATAGCTCGATAGCGTGCAACGCGAGTAAAGATCGTATCTTGTGAAAAAAAAAAAAAAACAACACGCTTATCTAAAATTAAAAAAAGTTGTCTGAGAAATCTCCATAAAAATTTTATATATTGTGCAACATCTTACCCTGCAGACCAATTCCGCCACCAAGTACCGACAACGTTCTTCCCTAATTTTACCATCTAGATTGTGTGCCTGAAGCGACGGTACGCCGATTATAATATCTGCAAGGTATATGCGTGTATACATATATATATGTATTATACATACACAAGTATGTAAATGCGGCATCGATAATGCGGACACGCAATTCAAACACGTGCGCGCACGCGAAGAAGGATGACGGCGAGCTACTCACCGAGAAGGCGCAGAAGCCCCGTTAACAAGGCTTTAAGAGATTGTGAGACGCTGAAGCAATGGGAAACTAATCTAGCCTTCGCCGTAACTACGAGAAATCTGGTGGCCAGAGCGAGATCCGTGAGCAGCGTGTCGCGTCGTCTGTCCCGGCCGCGCTGCAGGAGACCGCTCAATCGCCATCGGTGCGTTTGACCGGCAAAGTTGATCGAATCAACTTCGAACTCTCTGCAAGAGAAGAATCGTCGATCAGCCGCCGCGGCATGTCGATAAACTTTTTTTTTCTTTTTACACGTGACGGGCAAAATTATACAAAGCGTGGTATCTCACAGAAAAAAAAACAAACTAAACAACACAGAAGATCAGAGTAGTATAAAAAAGACACAAATAAGATAGCCATTGTGTTATAAAACGTCTCGTTGCTTGATTTACACAGCAATATGATTAACGTTTACTCGCTTTCTAGCCTGATTAAAGATATGCGTGTTCGAATAGCGTCGCTAATTCTATTACTGAATTATATACTTGCCCGATTATACAGCCCACACACGTACTTGTTAAAGTTCGATGATTCTGTTTTTTTGTTTTTTTTTTATACAGCGATTATGTACAAAAAGGCAGAACCTAAACCATCTAAACTAAAAACAATGGGAATGTATACAAAAAACAGTTATTTGCAAATCGAGTACCATGCAAAAAAGTAATATAGAACGCGATGATCGAACTTCTATCTGTAAAATGTAGCATTATCACCTAGTCATCTGAGTTTTATCTGTTTCCAATGTTATGTAAATTATTCGTCGAGCGTTGAGGATGAGTTAATAAATAGCGGTGCGCACAGAAGAACCACATGCTGTGAACGCGACATTTCTCGCGCGCAAAAACAAAAAAAAACACACAAGTTAGTCACGAGATCGCCGTACAAGATGTCACTTATCAACTTTTTTTTTTTTTTTAAATAACTGTTTAACATATATGTAAGTATGATTGAGTTTAAAATTTGAAATTATTATGTGTCGCTACTTTGTGGCACACGTACCCGCATCTTCGAATGCTCTCCAACTGAGTGGCATTCAGCTTCTTCGGCTTTCCATATTTATCCTTGTGTAAGCTTTAGCAGAAATCGTTAAAATATATCAGATATACACACACAAACGTATCGTAACTTTATCTTATTCCGTAATGTGAACACAATATGTATTATGTATGTACTAAGAATAATATTTGTTCGTCGAGAAAACGTGCGAAACGAGAGACAAATTGCGAAATTCTCTTTTTTTTTTCCGTCTCCTTAAGATTTTCTTCGAGTCAACTGTGTTCGATTGTCAATTAACAGATTTCTTCTGCAATATATTCCCGACGCGGGTATATGTATATTTATCCGTTACGCTACACTCTCTATCTTACTCATTCACTCACTCACTGACACACACACACACACACACGCACATACGCATCTCTTTCTCATGCCGTTACATGTGAGGTATACAAAACGACTATAGGCTAAGAACATGATGATCAAACGACGATCTATCTAAGTAAGCAATCGTTAGACTATATCCGCGCATTTACAAACTACCTACCCGCGCTCTCTAATACTCTCCAGTTGTTTGTTCGTCAATCTTCGGGGCTCGCCCTTACTGTCCACGGCAACGGCGTCGAGCTCGTCGAAACTAGGCGCCACGAAGAGATCCCTCAGATGGTACTTCTTTCTCGCCAGCGTGTCTTCGCCCTCCGTGCACGAAGACAACGGCGGTGGCAGAACGATGGGGAATGTCCGCCAGTGGTAGAGGAACTGCTGGGCAACTTCTTTGATGTTGTGTACCAACGCCTCCACCTCCGCTGGAGCGCCCCGCAGATGCGACGTGTCGAATTCGACCGGTTCTTTCTGAAACGTTGTAATTGTTGGTTTTTTTTTAAGAATTTTTAATTTTTAGATTACGTACAATATTCAAAACTCTCTCACTTGTTTTTTTTCCGCTCGATTCGAATAAACTTACGAAACAAAAAAGTTTCTCACTCGATACGAAAAGACACGCGTGTCGGGGGTAAGAAAAGTTATTTAATGAACGTTTCGCGAGGGATGCGTGTTTTATACCTCGGGCTGAAGTCCATCTGCGTTCTCCCGATGATGTGTCTGCTGGGGATAGGCCTGATGATTCGGTCCCGTGTTAGCGGCGTTGGCGGAAGCTGAGTTTAGATTGTGGGGCATCTCGCGCGTGAAAAGCGTGCGCGGCGGCTGAGGTCAGCTGCCCCGTATGCCGACTATCTCTTCATATACCATGCTGCTGGTGACCATCATTTACCATCCCACGCTGTAAATCAAACGCGAGAAATCGTTGGAGAGTGTCGGAATAAAGATTGAGAGCTGCTTCTTCAAGAGAGAGAATCTAATCTCATTCTAGTCAAAATGACGAAATGGGGGAGAGGGAGGGGGGCGTTTGTATACACGCGCAAAGAAAATTATTCATTTTTCTTTTAACAGAATATATAGACAAGCGGCTTTGATGGGAAAAACTCGTCCCTTCGACGTTGCGATTTCAACTCAACGGGAAAGGGTCGTAAAGAATATAGAATTTTATGGGGACGATAAAAATATATGCTCGCGAGAGCGAAGTCTCCGAGAAAAACCCGCGCGCGTTGTCATTCATTGCGTGCGGGGCTGCAGCTAGAGTTCACGCTTTGACCGAACGCGCAAGAACCTATTAACCGATTATATCCCATTAAGCGTTTAAGATTCTGAACATTCCGCTTTTCTCGCCTCTCGCGTTCTCCCACAAACCGGTCGCATATACTACATTTCGAATTACGTCGGAGATTTTTTTTTTTTTTTTGCAATTTACGTCGGCCGCGTGCGACTTTTTTCTCGTCCTATTGTCTTTTGCGGAACGACAAGACCTGCGGCGCAATTTCGTCGCGCGCGTAGTATGCGAGAAAGGGAGGCGATATTGCGCGCGCAAGATTTCCAAACTACATTTCTAAAACTGTATAAATTTATTTGCGGAGGACAAAAAACCGACTGACAAAAAGTTGATTGTTTTCTTTATGAGTGAAAGACGATTTCGCTCTCGCTCTCTCTCTCTCTCTCTCTCTCTCTCTCTCTCTCTCTCTCTCTCTCTCTCTCTCTCTCTCGACGAAAAAATATATCGCGATCGTAACATGTACTCATGCGAAACACTTACGCGGGGATCGAAATTATTTCCACGACACTTGAACCGAAATATCCGGCCTTACAGCTCGCTCGAGGCGTGTTTCTAAAGGGACGAAAAATACATGAAACTCCGCATCTGAACTCATGCGCGCGGCTCGTCATTCCCCACAAAGTCCTCGCGTGATAAAAGTGAAATTTTAATACACCTGCTGGTTATTGATTCGCATCGTTTCGGTTCGGAGGATATTACATCGCCGGTGTTGCCTATACACATATGTGGAAAAAAAAAACTTTTTGCACGGAAAAGGAATGCAGAAATTCCGTTCGAATTTTATTTCTTTGATTAAAGAGCGAGACGTTGATCCGCGACTACTTTTTGTATTATTTGTTTCTTTCTTCAAAGGAAGCGCGTACGTATATGGTAAAAATTGTAGAGGTAAAACTATAATGTAAAGTAAAACTGCAAATCATTCGATAAAGTGAAATGAGAGAAAAAGAGAGGACCAGAAAATTAATAAATAATTCAACAGAATAAAAACTTTTCGACACAATACACCAACCGTGTTTTTAAACTCTGATAGGAAAACATTTATGAAATTATGTGACGAAATCTTGCATAAAAATTGTGATTTGCAAGTATATGGATATATTTTAAGAAATAGATATAAAAACGAATAATCTTTTAAAATTCAGATGTAAAAACATTGATCTTTTATAAAATATTTGTTCGACGTTTGCAAAATTAATTTTAAAAAGAAATTGTCCAATAATTGAGAAAAAAAAATTTTCAGCTGTGTGATGTTTAGAACATGTAAAAATATAATTGCACATGAAAAAATCAGAGTAATTCATGTGTATGCTTATACAGAAATGCACAACCCCAATAGGCAAATTGTAAAAATATTGCACAAAAATGGCATCATAAAGTGACGAAAAATTTCACAATGATTGTGCCCAACAACTCTTCTAATTTTTGACAAATATTATTTACAAAATTTTACTTTGACAAAACTGTTGCGTTATGGCGAATCATCTTAGTGCAATCATTGCAAAATCGGTCTGTGTAATCGCACTGTAAAAAACACGCACACTTTTAAATAAATAATTCGACTCGCATAAAACAGAAAATCGCGCAAAGCTTCTTGTTACACTCGTGCTTGTGAGAAGATAGGAAAAAATCGCGGTGCTCACCGAGCAAGCTTAACGTAACAAGGCGAAGGCGAATGTGCGGAACACACAAAACGTGAGAGATGCACGCGAAATATTCGCGATTCCTTTTGCAATGTATTTTAAGTAGGTTGTATGCGCGGGACGGTCGCAAGCATGCCTTTTGACCTAGTTCGACGGCTCGCAAGCTCGCGTAACCTTAAAACGAACGCCAGAACGAACCGTTGCAGTCGATCCGATCTGCCTAAATGCAGCGTACGTTTATATATTTTCGTCATGCGTGATCGCGTGTGTGATTTCGCGTGTAGCACGCACGATTTCCGAGAGAAAGTTTTTTCTCTCGAGCGCGCGCAATTTTTCGTCAGATTCAAGAAGAACGACGCCTTTTATCGCGGGCGATAATGCCGCGATATTAATTAAGAAAAAAAAACTACTGCACGAGACAATATTATTTTTTTTGATTTACATAATTTTTATTATACAACACACGTAAGTTAACGTGAGGATTACACTTTCAAGAAAACTGCGACTTTCAAGAAAACTAAGAAAAAACAAAAAAACCAATTACTTGCTCCGAAACAAAAAAACTATCGCAGAAAAGAGAAACTACCTATATATGAATTTCACTTTCGAAAAGCGGCGCGGCAACGACGACGACAAGTGAGTCGGCTGTTATCGGACGATAAGAGCGTGTACACGCATGTGATCAATGGAATCCATTCATAAACCAGAGACGAGTAGCACGAAGATGCCCCGCAGGAATGTCGCGTACACGATTGTCCGCTGTAATCCTCCTACGTGCACGAGAGAGAGAGAGAGAGAGAGAGAACCTACATCTCTTCCCCCGTCAGATATTATTATCTTATACTCTTGCATTGAATCGATCATTTTGTACGCCTGCTCATCCGCATCATTTTATTTCCGTCTAATCGGTTCTGTGAAAAGACCGCGTTTTTTTTTTGTTTCGATTCTCTCGAGCAGAGGAACGTGTTCGAGAGTGTGGGCGTCTACATGACAGAGTATCATTCACACGAGGTTCGCAATCGAGGTTGTGTATGCGCGCGCGTGTGGGGTTATAGCCCGATGATATTTGAGAACGGAATCCTCAACTCGCGCACAACAACTCATTTTCTCTATCCCCGCGTAACTTTGCATTGTACATATAAAGAAAAAGTGGCACGCGCGAAAGAATTTACATGTTATCTTTGTACATATATATGGTTTAAAAAGTAAATTGTTCGCTGAAATAATTCTCGAGTTCTCGAGAACGAAACAGAGTGTGACGATGAAAAGAAAAAAAAATCAACAATTCGAATCTTATCCCCTTCACAAACGTGTCTCGCTCAGAGAAAGATCACACGAGGATTGTAATACAATGACTCACGTGTACACGGTTAGAATTGATCGATTCAAACGACGATTCAGAGATATCGAGATCTCTGAGATAATCGTAGCGAACACGTGAATAAGTTGGTTGAAAAACAAATTGCTTCTCTCCGAGTCGCGAAGTTACGTAACGCGGGGAAAGAGGGAGGAATCCGCCACTGTGTGCGAATCCTCCGAATCGCGAATCAATAAATCAATTCGCGATTGTGTTCTCTCGCGTGATCGCGCGCGCTGCAAAATGCAAGAGCGCGTGTAATTAATTGCGCGATGATCGTTGGTGAGTGCAATCGAATGTAATAATAATAAAAAAAAAAAAACAATATGTATATGTAACATACACACATAGAGTTGCCATCAATATCCGGGGAAAAAGAGCACGAATATCAATCCTATCTAAAAGTAACGTGAGAGAAATTTAGTGAAATATTTAGAAGATTCCCTAAAACTCTAGAAGGTCATATTCACTCCGGACGCCTTCGGAAAATCCCGGCCGAACGCTCTCGGACACTCAAAAAAAAAAAAAAAAAAAAAAAAAAAAAAAAAAAAAAAAAAAAAAAAAAAAAAAAAAAAAGAGGACAGATGGCAATTCTACTGATACACAGAATTATTTAAGGAATAATAAATAATATTTAGAGAAAAGGAGAAAAAATAGACGGAATCAAATTTTTGCGCGACAATTTTTTTGCAAATATTTTTGCGCACACGGGACCGGAGTTTTTTTTGCTCTTTGTTTTTATATGAAAAGAAGCAGCTAAAAATTAGATTTTTGTTTCCGCGAGAGTCTTAAGTTCCGCTCGCGGTCTAACGAACGAGATCCGGTAACACTAGAAAGACAAGACACTCGAATCCAACTTGCCCTTTTTAATGCACACATGACACTCGGCGCCCTTCACTCTCTCTCTCTCTCTCTCTCTCTCTGTTGTCTTCTTTGTGCCCTTCGTGTCGTTTGCGACTTTGCACCCGGCTATGCACATCCTGTATGCGCACACACAGGTTCACACTCTCTTGTTTTTCACTCTACATTTTTTGCAATTAGTAGAACTCGTAATATTTGGTACACAATATGTATCGAACTTATTGCGTGCAAAAGGTAAAAAGTTATTTACGAAGTAGTTTTATATATAAAGTTAGAAACTGATAACAGGGTTTTAAAAAACATATCTTAAAAAAGTTGAGAATTATTTTTACGTCTAATACTTACGTATCTAATGATTATTTCTTTAATAAATGCTCGGGTCATTGGGACACTTACTTTAAATCAAACTATAACTCAATAACAAATGAAGGAAAGACGTCATTTTCGATTTAAAGTATTACCCTTGATTGTTTTCTAATAGTTAGTTGTACTTTGAACTTTTACATAATGTTTAAAAACTTGATCTATGAATCCCTGAATTTTTTCAGATTTTTGTATCGTAGTTTTTGAGAAAATCGAAAACGAAATTTCGCATGATTTAACATGGAAGTGATAGGAAGAATGAGAAAATCACGTGCATTTATCTAAATATCTAAAGTTCAAATTTTTAGATTGGACTAAAAATATTACTACAGCTTCTTTAAACTATAAAGAAAATATGTGTGAAAAATCAGACGCCTGTATCGTACAGTTTTTTAATAATAATTAAAATAACACAGAACGTTGCCACTTTCTTGATTGGAGTGAGATAGAACTATCTCCGCCCCCTCCCCCCGCGCCCGCAGGGACGTGAGGGTGATACCTTAAGCAACGTTATTCCCTACGTGTAATTACGTAAGTGTCACATGTACAAGAGAGAGAGAGAGAGGGAGAAAGATTTTCAGTTTATTGCATAGTGACACTTAGAAAGTCATATTCGCTATAGCCACCAAATTAAAAAAAAAAAGTTCATAAATAAGATTAAAATTAAAATTAAAATATAGACCTTCCAGCTTTCGGACTGCTGTTAGAGGCAGATTAATAAATACAGCAATTAAATAGTATGTGGAACGTTTCGATCCTTATATATTTCGATTATCATCAGCCACACTAAATTAATAAATAAAATAAGAAAATTACAGAATGCTTTGTGATGAATAAAATTGAACAGAGCAATAAATAAGTTGCATACACATCTTAAAGATATATCACAATACGTTACTGAGCGCCGACATTATAAGAGAATTCAAGACAAGATAGCAATGGACAAAATTGTTGACACATCAATTCGTCTTTTTATATCTTCAAGAAAATTGGTACGTTTTAAACAATAAATAATTTAATTCATAAATAAGATAAAAAATTTGAAACCGAAAGAATTCCTTAACTAGGAAAACATAAATTTTTAAACTACTCTCCTCTAAAATTTGCGTTTTGGAGTTACGGGATTATACGACGTAGAAAGTACGACGATATATTCGAAGTAAAACTGGCTTTCCCGTCTACGAAGATACTTACACATATGTCGTCGTACAAGCGAAACGTCAATTTCTTTAATTGTCGAAAGCCGAGCGATGATACGACCGATAAGAGCTCGGGATGGGTGTCATAGAAAGCGGTGTCGTTTCAATAAAATTCGAAAACATCTCAATTCGAAACTCCTGTTATCCAATAGTAAGAGACAATAGTGACAGTTACTGCCTACAGTTTGTGTCTCGGAGGAAAGGGGAGAATGTAATTAATCAGCGAACGCAAAGTTTGCTCTAACTCGCTCGGAGGAATCGTCACACACGACGACGAACGTGTGTGTGTGTGAGACGCACGCACGTCTCTCCGGGAGAGATCCAATGACACGGCGTGTACGTTCCGAACTTTACTCCGCACACATGAAGCGCGCGATACACACAACGTCGCGACCAAATGTGACAAGAGAGAATAGAATAGAAACGCGAAGAAGAAAAGCTTTAACAACGCGACGCGGGAGAGACGAGAATATGCGAAACGAGATATGCCCCCACAGATGCCTGCTGGGCTCTTCATTCGCGCAATTGGCATCGGGCTCTGTCTCGAAACCTCTGGGTTTCTTTTAAGGTCCTGTTTCCTCCGCGGCATGACATTGTTGGAAGTGAGAAAAATCATTTATCGAATTTCTCTTTCTCTCCTTCTAATGAGAATAAAATGGTTTTGTCGCTTGTCGGCGGAGAGGACAACTGGCGGAAAACAAAAACCTCTTTGGAGAACGATGATGATGACTTCTTGAGCGATTTGCAGTCGAGGACTCTCGCAGCGATGACTTTTCCGTCGATTTCTGCTTCCGCGTTTCTTTGCCGCGCGCACACATGTGTGACGCTCCAGTTTCCAGTTCTCTCGGTGCGGAGACCGACGACGTGACGTCAGAGCGTGACGGCGCCGACTGTTTTACAACTGATTTTCGTAGTCGCAGCAGGAACGCACCCGTTCATTATCTCTTTTAAAATGATAAAAATAAAAATTCGCGCGTTTCTGAAAAAACAGTAGGTACGTGTTAATTGAAACTGACTGACACGGAGAATCGAACGAAACATGTTGTCCCAAGTTGTCAACGCGGTATATGCGTTGTAACAGAGAGAGAAATGCGAAACAAATCCTTCCTGAAATTGTTAATTTTACACGCGGTTTGCGCAAATTACGAACAAATTGCAAAATGCAAAAACCCTTTGAAAGCGTCACAGCGAACAAACGCGATGTTGAATTGTCATTTTCCTCTTGTAATGTTTTCTGTATGTATGCGTGCTCGCCGCATTTACGTCATCGCGCGCACCAGGATGCGCTGTAATGCGACGCGCTTTTTTACTCGACGCTCAATCAAATTCTTTATTTAAACGCTGATCTCCACTCCCGAAAAGATAAAATCTTTTTGCGCAAACATCTACGCAGCGTAGATGTTTGCGCAAAAGGATTTTTCACAGTCGATTTTAGTATTTTTCCCGGGATCCTCTCGCGCGCCACAAAGAGC
This sequence comes from Pseudomyrmex pallidus, assembly GCA_014825455.1. Classification (NCBI taxonomy): domain Eukaryota; kingdom Metazoa; phylum Arthropoda; class Insecta; order Hymenoptera; family Formicidae; genus Pseudomyrmex; species Pseudomyrmex pallidus. The sequence continues at coordinate 15,457 of QVNV01013716.1, forward strand.
AAACATCGTCATCGCGTTGGCGACTTCGTGCCGACGATGTTTGCGGACGCACCGACCGGACATGCCATTAATGTGCCCCGTGAGTGAGTATAGCGCACCGTGAGACGTGTTGTCGTTGTTGTTTTCACGTGCGTAAGTGCCCCGCGCACGTTAGGATTGAACGAAAGAGGATCAATTAGTCAGCTCGTCGATGCGCCCGACGTGCACGTACGCACGTCCGCATCCCCGGGAGTCGGGGTCTTTTTTTTTTCTTACTTTTTTTTTTATCAAAGATGCATCGAGACGAAGGACGTGCCTGCCGGACGTGCGGCAGTGACGAGAGGACAACGCCCCTGTGTAGAGGAACCCTGCACATCGAGACATTCGCGCGATACGCGTCTCTCTCTCTTTCTCTCTCGCTCTTTCTCTGTTCAAATCGATGGCGATCGACGACGATGAGGTCCCTTTCGCGCGCACCAAAGCGCTTATCGAGCAGGAACCGCATAGTAACGAGGTAATGGAAGAATAAATTATTCCGTTCGGTGTTACCACGACACTCACGAGCGGGAATAATCGCCCTTGAGGACCGGATCGAGCCGCTGGGGAAGGTCGGTCTCCGCTCGAATTCGGCGTGAGTCATCCGGGCACGACGACGGGAGACCGAAATTCCTTCTGCTCGATCCTCGTGGAAAAAAAACCGTAGAGATTCGAATTTGAGACGAGTCGAACGAAAAAACTAGAAAAATTCGACGACACGATCGCTCCGTTTGATGAAGGAATACAATCGTGCGATTTGTCGCACGAAGATGTAATTGGTCAATTAAGGCCTGCGGTCTCTACGGAAACCGAAGATGTGGAAAAGAACGGGCGCTAATAAATTTCGCACGATCTGAAGTGTTGCTCTTACGAAGCGGCAAAACGTCGCGACGTTCTCTTCATTAAAATTATTCCATCTCTTTTCTATCCACAGGGGAAAAGCCCTTTATGGCGACGATCACATGTCGAAACATCGATCTCGACACGCTTTTAACGATATTATTACAGCAATGATTACGCGATCATTGTGTTTTTCTTAGCTGTCGTGATGAAAAAGTCGTGTGTGCACGACGGAGGGCGAAATTTCTCTGATTCCTCAGCCTCTTTTTGAAAAACGATCGTTTTCATTGCATCACCGTGAGAAATTGCGAGAATAAACTTTACGCCGCGTAACGTCGGTTTGAGTAAATCGCGCGCACGGTCTCCAAAACCGGAGAAATTGCAACTTACATCCCGCTGTAAAAAGAAAGAGAGAGAGAGAGGAGAAGGAGAGGGAGCGGCACTCCATTCGAGACGCTGCGACGCGAGGGAAATTGCACTTTGCGGAAGGGCTGCGAAAACGGAGCGTTGGCACGGCGCGCGTTCGTTCGCACGATCTAACCTTGGCTCGCGATCGGCCGACTTTTTCGGATTCGGATCGGCGAGGATTCGCGCCTACGAGGGAGTCGCACGCGAGGAGGACACGCGCCAGATCGCTTCTGGGTCATTCCACGACGACGACGACGACGACGACGACGAGAATTAACGCGCGGGATAACGGAGCGCGACCGCCAGCAGCTGATTCCGCCCGTAACTTCTGTCGAACGTTGCCGGAAAGAAAAACGCGCGAGGAACTCCTCGTTGAAGACCTCCGCAGGATGGTGGTCCTTTCTCGCCGAGCTGGGGACTCTACGATTTTTTTACTTACCGTTTCTCGCTCGTGACTCCGGACCGTGACCCCGGGCGCGCGAATCGAATTCAACAACAAACACCACCAGTGCGTTCCAACGACGCGACGCCTCTCGCGACACAACCAGCTCTACTGCTGGTCAAACGAAACACGACGGAAAAACGGCCACCCTCCAGGGAAAGCAGGCGAGCAACGACTGATTTTTATCGAACCGTCCGCGGCGAAATGCGGCTCGCGCTGCGCCGAGTCTGCCATCTCGCGACGATATCGCGCGCGACGACCTCGTTATCGCCATTGACGTAAGAACACATCATGGTATGGAAGAATATACCGGAGCTCCCAGGCCCAGCTGCGCGTTGCTACGCACCATGGCGGAGAGGAGGTTAGACTGTTGGATGATTATATCGGCGAGGGGAGAAGTACAGTTACTTCGGCGGATTTCGTGTCGCTTCGGAGAGAACACTCGGTTTTAAAAATGGCCAAATTAAAAGTTTATTGGCTCTCTTCTTCTCCACGTTTAGACAAGCGCTTAGTGGTTGTACGTTGTTTTTGATTGGAGCATAGAAATTTTTAAAACGCAGTCTACCATCACTTCCGTCAACTCGATTGGAGTCGATCGAGCCAACAGGAATCGTCAAATCGGATTCGTCGCTCGATCAAATTCATCACCAATCACAAGTTGAAGTTTGACGGGAGCGTTTAAAAAAACATTTAAATACCCTAATCCTTTTCTTTGGTTTATTTCCATCCGTCACGTGATTCACGCTGATGCTGCACGAGCCGCTGCTGCGCCGACTGCGTGGAGCAAAGTCAACTCTGATCAGGTTAGTGGAAACTCATATTGTGTAGAAAAGAAAAATCACGTCTAGCGCGACGTAATTTAAAATTTGACAGAATTTGCATTTCACGCAGGATACGTTTCTCCGGTTTTGACAAAATGTGAGAAACTCCACCGGATCCCGGGCACTATGAACGGAAGAATGATAAGGTTATCAAAGTGTAGGTTCCTCATTGAGTGTCATTGCTAGGTAGTGTGAAGCAAACGATACATGTATTACGTACTCGTGGGTGACGAAAAAAACGTTGACACACGAGATCGGAACGAGCAAGGGAAGACGAGAGACCGGTCCCGCTCCCACGATGACGGAGCGCGAACAGAATGCGATGTTTGCGCGCGTAGCGTCGGCGTTTTTTTACGGTCTGTCATCGTTCATGATCACGGTCGTCAACAAGACCGTCCTCACGTCGTTCGCCTTCCCGTCCTTTCAAGTTTTGGGAATTGGTCAGATGTTCGCGACGATACTGGTGCTGTTCGTCGCGAAGAAGGCGCGCTACGTCGAGTACCCCAACTTGGAAGCGGCGACGTTCACCAAGATTTGGCCGCTGCCGCTTATATACATCGGCAACATGATATTCGGACTGGGCGGCACAAAACAACTGAGTCTGCCTATGTTCACCGCCCTGAGACGATTCAGTATTCTCATGACGATGATCGCCGAGTATTACATTCTCGGCATCAAGGCGCGAATGTCGATACAGCTGAGTGTTTACACCATGATCCTGGGCGCGGTGGTGGCCGCGCTGAACGATCTCGCCTTCAATCTTGAAGGCTACATTTTTATTCTGTTGAACGACTTTTTTACCGCCGCTAACGGCGTCTACATGAAGAAGAAGTTGGATTCCAAGGAATTGGGAAAGTACGGACTGATGTATTACAATTCTCTGTTCATGCTCGGTCCGAGCATTTTGTTGGCCTGGTGGACGGGCGACATCGTCGCGACGTTGGAGTTTACCGATTGGACGAATCTGTTTTTCATTTTTCAGTTTCTATTGTCGTGCATAATGGGCTTCATACTGTTGTACAGCATGCTGCTTTGCACGCTGTACAACTCGGCGCTTACCACCACAATAATCGGATGTTTGAAAAACATCTGCGTTACGTATCTCGGCATGGTCATAGGCGGCGATTACATATTCTCGTGGTTGAACTTCGTAGGGTTGAATTTAAGTGTGATAGGTAGCTTGGTCTACACCTGGGTGACATTTCGCAAAAGAGAGACTCTGCAGCCAAAATACGCTTTGTTAACCGAATCTCAGGCCAGTAAGATACAAGCCGTATGATTGTAACTGTACAAATACGTTGTAGAAATTTAAATTTGTATATATACATACAGTACCGGCCAAAGGTATATCACCTTTCGATTTTTCCAGATAACTTGTTTTAAAAAAGTGTAGAATTCTTTAAATCATAATATGTTTTGGTGATAGGTACAACTTACCAAACAAATAATTTTTCATCAAATAACGAAAACAACACAATTTGTGAAATATTAATTTTAATTAATTTAATTTTTTTTATAATGGCTTTCTGCTGTTATTCATCAATATCTCGAGCACCACTGATCTTTGCCATAATGTAAAACAATAAAATACAACGACAAAAACAATGACAGGGACACGAAAAACAAAAAGAATCATAAAAGCGCGAGTTTCAAAAAATTAATAAAAAATTAAAAAATCATGATGTAATTTGTCAAACCTTATTACATTTCATGTACAAGGTAATCTGACGGTAGATCCGCTAAATTAAATAAAAGTTCAAATGCATTTGATGTACACAAAAAATTATGCTCAAAATATTCGAAAGGTGATATACTTCTGACCGGCACTGTATATATCACACCGTGTGATGTATGGAATTTGTACAAAAAACAAAAAAAAAAAACAAAGAGCTCAATTTTAGAAGATTTATTCCTTCTTCAATGAGACATTCAGTTGATCGTTGTGTTTAGATGTAAGACGAATTGTTAATACACACATTTGTTCCTTTCTTGTTCCTCTGTTCCGACTAGCGAGGAGGTAAATGAGGTATTTTCGCATTAGCTGTTGTTATTAAAAATTATATGGGTTTTTTTCTTCTCGTGTCACAAAATAATTTTTATTTTTAGAAAATTACGAAACACTATGTGTAAAAAAAAACTGCTGTTGACAAAACTCGACTGTAATATGTACCAAAGTAATATTATTGTTACCAGATAAGTATAGCGCGCTAAGTTGTTGAGAAAAATATTTAGGGTCACAAATTTAAAAACGAACGAAGAGCATCGCCATAATAAAGTTAGATGTAATGCGTGATTTGTACAGTATATAGAATTACTACTTTTGTGGAAATAAAATTTTATTTATTAATGAACACAAACAACGGGGAGCGGCGATCAAATCTTCTTACCTTTCCTTGATCGGTTTCAGGCAATTTCGCGACAGCGAAATCGGCGGCGAAATGCGAGGCGTTTCTGGAGGATTACGCCAAGAATCACGTGTCGTTATCTCTTCTGCAGCGTGCGCTTCTCACAGTTGGCTCGGCAACCCTGTCGTTGACGAATCCGTTTCGCGGCGATATGATAGCGTGTCTTGGAGAAACTACCGGTGCAAATGCCCTTGCGCATTGTCACCAACAGATGAGGAGCACGGCCGAGGGTCAGCGTATACTCGAGCAAAAACCACGCGTAAACACGTCCACCGTCGATCTTTCTTACCTGAAGGATCTGGCGCCGGGAACCGTGGGCAGAACGTACCGCGAGTTCTTGAATAACAATGTAAGGTGAATTATTACCGTTTGGAAACAGTCAGTATCATGCATTTCGTGAGCGAGCAATGTATTTGCAGAAAGTGTCACCTGACGACCGAGTGGCGGTGCAATTTGTCGACGACGTCGAGCTGGCTTACGTGATGCAACGATATCGAGAGGTGCATGACATTTTTCACGCTATGCTTTTAATGCCAACGACGATGTTGGGAGAGGTGACGGTCAAGTGGGTGGAAGCTCTGCAGACGCGTTTGCCGATGTGCATAGCAGGTGCGATATTCGGAGCCAGTAGACTGCGTTCTAGGTAAATTCAAGTTTTTTCGCGACACGCTGATTACTCTGGCACAGAATGATCGCAGAATTGAGCTAATTATTCGCTATCTCGCGCGTAATTACTTATACACATTTGATATAATTGTGCGTGACATCTTTTCAGACAAAGAGAATTGTACTTGAATCACCATCTCCCGTGGGGTATAAATACAGCGTTGAACGCAAGGTTCTTGTTGGGGATCTATTACGAGGAACGCTGGGAGCAATCTCTTGAAGACTTTCACAGAGAGATGAACATCACACGTCTCGTATAACAATATCTCTAGTCCCGTATTAAAATCATAATAAGAATGTCTATGTTGTTATTTGTAGAGTGTTATTTTTACTTTCTGCCGATAATAAACAAAAAGGTTTACTATTCACGCGTCTTAAAATTTTTACAGAAGCAACAAATTCTCTCTGGTTTTCATAAATTAATTCTAGTAATACATAAAAATCCTGTGTTTTTAATCCTTCGTAGCCAGACGTCGGTCTCCCAGACCCACTCGAAAATTGCGCATCGGCGTTTCTAGAAAAAATCATTTGTTTTTAACATTTATATCTTTGAAAATACTCGATTTCTTCAATTTATTTTTTTTCTTTTTGATTTTGACGCAGAAATGTTTAAACTTTCGATAAAAAAAAAAAAAAAAAAGAAATTGAAGAAATATTGATTTTCTGGGGAGATAATCGATTTTAAAGTCCCGGGTCTTGCAGACTCAGATCTGACTAACTTGTTATTTTTGAGGATCTCTGACCACGAAGAGTTAAATTCGAGTTTCAATTTTTAAAACAACACACACGTAATTGATATTACAAATTTGATTTAATTAAACGTTACATCTGTTATAAACATATATAATCTAGAATTGTACGTTTATCATAATTATTATTATTATCGTCGTTGTTGTTTCGAGTATCGGTTAATCTGTGAATTTTTTTTCGTTCCCCTGTTTTTGCTTTCATTGATTTCTTAGTATTATTAATATCGTATTTATTTGAAGGTGTATTTTAAAAACGAGGACACACTTCGCAAAACCTTCGTCGTGTACATCCATATATCGAACGGTAGAAAATATTCGCTTAAAAAGTCTCTCTCTTTCTCTGCATCGTTTTCTCGCGATCCCTTTTGAAAATACTGATATGATACTATTTTTGGCACAAAGTATGCTGGAATGCGATATTTTCGTATTTTTAAAACTTGGAAGAATTAACGACGCAAAAATAATCCTCCCCGTGACCCCGTGCAAACGGGGTTGTGCCCGCGTTTTAAAATACACATCCTCGCGTATATCATTACTATTATTATTATTATTATTATTATTATATATATCTTGGAATAAAAGTAGACGACTTAGCTTTCGTAATAAGATATACGTGTGTAAGAAAGGATATACGAAGAGTAATAGTCTATTTGAAAAGTTCTTACGCCGTTTATACGAAATTTGATTAAAGATCTCAAATGATCTGCTCTCCTTTTCTAAGACAGACAAGCTGAATCGCGGTCACGACAAGTATATATATATATATATATATACTATATAATATTTCACAAAATAAATACATATAAGTTAGTAGATGAGCAAAACTGATTGTCATTCTTCGACGTAATTGATATTACGCTCTCGCTTTATGCCGATTTTACCTACGTTATCGCTTTTTTTTTTTTTTTTTTTTTTTTTTTTTTTTTTTTTTTTTTTTTTTTTTTTAGCAAAAGTATTATACTCGTACGACAAAAGGCGAAACGCTTTGCGCGAGAAACTCTCTGCGGCAAACAAAAAGCGCTACGAAGCTCGCTCGCGTGATGATTTTTGACGTCATAAATAGTAAATAGTTTATTACTAATAGAGAGAGTTTATATGTAGAGAAAAAGTGGATTAATCTTCCTATAATAATAAAAAGGATAATGAGTATCACATGTATATAAGCGTAGGAAAGATATGTAAAATTTACGAATTAATAAATATAGAGATAAAATCTTTTTATATCCGCTCGCGCAAAATCACGCGTTTCGCGTTCCTCTTTAAATTACCGAATAGATTATCGTCAGATTAAAGTTTTTTTCTTTGGCGGTAGAATATTAATACAATATGTGTACGAGAGAGAAACACACACGCGACTTGATTCGACGCATCAAACACCGTTACCGTTACCGTTGTTAGTCTACACTTACGTTTGTAATCGAAATTAGATAAATCTAGTTGAGCAGTAAGTTTAGTGGCCAGGGAGCATCCCATGTGCATCGATGTGATTCGAGAATTTGTCGATTCAAGAATGTGATCTGATTATCGCGATTAGATATACCTATTTCGAGCCACTTTTGCAAAAAGCAATCAAGAAAGCAATCTCAGGATGCTTCTTAGCTGATTGTAATCGATTTGGTCCGCGCCGCTGCTGTCGCCGAAGCATGGATCTCGTTTCCTACATGCTCTCCTTCTTTTCACCTCCACCTTCCCCCCCCCCCCACCCCGCTTGAGGGAGAACGAATTTTTCCACCCTTGAACTTTGTGCTTCTTCACAGTCGAGAATGGAAACTCGGTCGATCTTCCGCGTGTTTACACCAACACCGCATCATCAGCCGATAGAGATCGTCCGAACAGAACACTGGCTGTTCAAGAATTCGTGGGCATTTCTTCTTGCCGGCGCCGTCCAACAGCTGATACCACAGACCGCAATTCTCCAACACCTGTTCCGAGGTCAGATCGGCGTAGGGCACATCCTCGCATCGCGTCAACACTTCCCAAATTGTCACGCCGTACGACCAAACGTCGGATTGGCAATTTCGTTTTCCCTTTTTTTTTTTTTTTTTGTAAAAGATAAAAAGAATTTTTCAGAAACAAAACAAATTTAATAATTAATAAAGAATATGAAGGCTCGAGAAAGTTACTAATTATGAAATACAAATAGGTCTTACGAGCCGATCGCAAGGTGTTGTGCGGAAAATATGCGTGTCTATATATATGCGTACACATATACCCTGATAGGAAACTTATTTACATAAAATTGTGTGACGAAATCTTGCACTAAAATTGTATTTTGCAGTTATAAAGACATATTTCAAGAAATAGATGTAAAAACATTGATCTTTTAGCAAATATTTGTAATTGTTTGCAAAATTAATTTCCAAATACTATTTCGGCAAAACTGT